>CAUYQG010219121.1:0-33059 GCA_963574415.1 Tarsius wallacei | reverse complement strand
CCCAGCAGGTCAAGGCTGCAGTGGCCATAAGCATGCCACTGCACTCCAGCCTGGGTTACAGAGTGAGACTCCAACTCAAAAAAAAAGGCCCAACCTGAGGGTGGAATGATTTTATGATCTCTTTATCATTCATTATTGTTTAGTTTATTAATTATTCACAATTACTGATTATCATTACTCCTGGGAATTCTGAGGCTCTGGTCAGCCCCAGAGGTTTGCTCTTTGTCCCCACCCCACGCAGGTCCTACCTCTGCCTTACAAGAAGGACAAATAAGAGAAGAGGTCAGTGACCACCCCACCCCCTGCACTCAGTGCCTTATCACCCTGACACTGCTGACAGCCAGAGCAAGCCACCATCATGTCCATACTGGTGACCTTACTGATGCTCTGGGGTGAGGCGTCTGGGGCCTGGGTCTCCTAGGGTGGGAGGAGTGGGCATGGGGGCTTCATAAGTGCTGTCTCCACAGTTCTCACCCTGGGCCCAGTGATAGAGGCAGCCACATGTGAGTACAGGGCTGGGGTCCAGGGATGAAGGTCCAGGCGGTGGGTGAGCCCCTAACCTGGCACTAAGTTGACCTAGCTGCCCCTCCCAGATAGCGATATCCAGCCCAGCCTATTAGATGAGTCCGAGTCACTGCAGGATCCCCGGGCCAACGTTACGCTGACTTGTGTGGCCTCCCTGGCGACCCACAATTTCCAGCTGTTCAAGAACGGGGTGTCCCTGGAGGTCGCGCGCCTTGATTCACCTGCCATCAAGCACAAGTTTCTGCTGACGGGTGATATTTGGGGACGTTACCGCTGCCGCTCAGGCTTTTCTGGAGAATGGACTCCAATGAGCGACCTTCTAGAGTTGGTGGGACCAAGTGAGCAAAGTGGGGAGGTGGTGGTAGGAAAGGGGTGCGTGGGGGGCTTCCCTTACTCCAAGTCACCTAACACCTCTAGCCTCACTTTCCCATCTGTCAAACTGAAATGACAGATTCCTGGCTCCAGTGGGTTGTGAGGTATAAATAAGCCTCTCACAGACGCCCACACCTTATGACCCGTATCCACTTTTTTCTCTCTGTACACCATTTCCACTGTCTCTGTCTCTTACTCCACAAATGCCTTCCAATGTAGTCTCCCTCTCATTTACACACGTGTGGAGCCACCAGGTCTCCTGAGCCAAGCAGGACCACTCATCACCCCCACTCCACGCAGAGTCCTTGTCTCTACCCTGGCTCTCAGCAGAGCCAGTGTCCAGGATCACACCCAGTCTCAACAGGGCCCTGCTGCACTCGAGGGACTGTGGGATGTGATCGTTTTGCCGGGCAGGACGACAACGGCAGTATTTACGGAGGTAGCTGAGGCATGGAAGGACGTAGAGGCCACTTTTCCCGTCCACCAGGCTAGCAAGCACAGCTGCATCTGCTGGACACATGCAGCAAGCGCCCCCTTGAAGCCCTGTTCCACTGTGACCATCACGGAGCTGGGTGGTTATTGAACATTCTCCGAAGGCTTCTGAAAGAGGAGGCTCCTGGAGGGCAGGACCAGACTAGCCTTTCCCTCCACTGAGCACCCCTGCCCAGGTCCAGACCTCGGAAGTGTCCACAGTTGTCTGGGCCTGATGGTTGCAAGGCATTAGGGCAGCGACTGCCCAAGGAGAAAAAGGAGCTCCTGGGCTGAGAAGGGGCAGAGGGTGGCTCTGGCGGGACCTGTGTCCGAGGTGTGGCAGCCCTGACCCCTCCCTGCCTTGCAGCCGCGCCGCCACCGCCTGCACTGCACGCCCAGAGGGAGTCCCTCGGCGTCCTGCGTCCCGGCCAGAGCGCCTCCCTCGTCTGCTTGGTGCCCCAGAGCATCGTGTACTGCCAGTTGCGGCGGGGAGGCAGGGAGCTGAGCGTGTCCCGGATCGCCGCCATCCCGGGCCGCGTCTTCTTCGATTTGGACGCGCTGGTTCTAGGGGACGGTGGTGAATACACCTGCCGCTGCCGATCAAATGTCGAGTCAGACGTCTGGTCCGAGGACAGCGCGCCGGTGGAGCTGACTCTGAGTGACGGTGAGGGGCCTGGCGGGCGCGAGAGTGGGCGGAGCGTAGGGTTCCTGGCTCCCAGTCAGGCCTCAGTTTCCTCAACTGCAAGTGGGACAGTGGCGGGACAACCCGGAGGCCCCGCGCAGAATCACTGGGGCAACACGCAGGTCCAGCCTGAGACACACCGCCGCCACCTGCTGGGGTCATCTCCAGCCTCTTGGATCTGCGTGAGCGCCAAGACCCGTCTGCCAAAAGCAGCCGGGCTGCGGCTGCTCCTCAGCGCGCCTAGGGCTCGGTGATATTCGATCAACTCTCAGCCCTGGACTGCGACCCACCCCCAGCGAGTTCACAGACCCCACGGCAGGGCAGGCAATAGGGAGGTAGCTGGCAGGCGCGCGTGCGCGAATCCACTGCTGACCGACCAACATGCGGAAGCGCAGGGTCCGGGACAGAACATGTCCTCCTCCCCGCGGCCTGCTTCCATAGATAATTGAATAAGAAACAGTGAAGGGTGTGTGTGAGCCGTGCAGGAAGCAGCCGGCGGTGGTCTAGTGTAACCAGGGCGGTCCTAGCCGGTAGGCCGCAGAGGGTGTAGGTCGGATCCTTCCGAGTGGAAGGCTCGGCCACCGCCAAGGCCGGTGGCCGCGAGGCGGGCCAGGGTTGCGTCCCAGCCGCCCAGGCGCCGGTCAGCCCGCGTCCTCCCCAGCAGAGACGCTGCCCGCGCCCGAGCTCTCGGCGGAGCCTGCCAGTCGCAGCCCCGAGCCCGGCACCAGCGTGAGGCTGCGGTGCCTTGCGCCCCTGGAGGGCGCACGCTTCGCCCTGGTGCGCGAGGACGCGGGCGGGCGCCGGGTGCACCGCCTGCAGAGCCCCGCGGGGACCGAGGCCGACTTCGAGCTGCGCGACGTCTCGGTGGCCGACTCGGCCAACTACAGCTGCGTCTACGTGGACCTGCTGCCGCCGTTCGCGGGCTCCGAGCCCAGTGTGCCGTGGGAGCTGCGCATGGACGGTGAGCGGCCGGGGTCGGTTTCCTCGGGGCCAAAGGCGGCGCCTGGGCCTTGGTTCTGTCTCGATTGCCCCCTGTGGGGGTGGGGGTCAGCGGCCGAGCGTCCTGGAGATGTCTCAAATTTTGCGGATTTCCCACCGGCCGAGCCGCTTCACGCTCTGGGCTACGTTAGCGTCGTGGTCCAGAGCAAGGAGACTGGGCCGAGTTTCTTGTTTAATCCTCCCCTGACTTTGTATCTGTGCCTCAGTTTCCCTGTGCTACATGCACGTCAGTTGTTGCCTCATTGGATTTTGACCCTCATGCCCTGCCAGGCTCAGTCTCCACAGGTTAATGTGTGACTCTCTCCAAGCCCCGCTGCCCTGGGATATGTTTGTCCCTCCTGTTTCCTCACCAAGGAAGGGCACACAGGGCAGCGGGCACGTCCCGCCTCCAGACCTCTGACCGCGCCCCCTGCGACAACACCGTTTTCCTTGGCGACTCCTTCCCTTCGAGTCCTGAGTCCTGAGACGCTGGGACCCCAGGACACCTCAAAGCAGGCCGGAGTCAGGGGACCCCAAGGTCCTGGGAAGGGAGACGGTGTGGTAATCAGGTGTGGGGCGCTGGAAAGGTCGGCGGAGCTGCCCAAGTGTGCAGGCTTCCGTGGAGCCAGGCACGGAGGGGCGAGGGCTGGGCTTCACCTCAAGGTGCCCCCTCCGCCAGGACCCCCTCCCAGGCCGCAGCTCCAGCCCCTGTGGAGTGGGGCGGTGATCCCGGGCCGAGACGCTGTTCTGCGCTGCGAGGGCCCCATCGCCGACGTCACCTTCGAGCTGCTTCGGGCGGGGGACACGGAACCCTCTGCCATGCTCATACCCAGAGGGTCCTCGGCGGACCTGGTGCTGGTCTACGTGGGGCCCCAGCACGCCGGCAACTACAGCTGCCGATACCGCTCCTCGTGGCCCATCCCCTTCGAGTCGGAGCTCAGCGCGCCCGTGGAGCTGCAAGTGGCAGGTGACGCTTCCCTGGGCGGTGAGCTGCTCAGCCTCTAGGCCTCCCCAGAGTTGTGCCCTCCGCCAGGTGCCTCCCCGCCTGCTCTCCACCCGGGCAGTGTTGGTGGCCTGGTGTCCTGGGTGAGGATGACAGCTGGGGAACAGGGGCCATGGCGATAGGCAGAGGGTGGCAGGTTTAGGCACTGAGGGCCGCGGAGGCGGGGCTTGGCTAGCAACCAACCGAGCCGCTTCTTTCCCGCGGGCCAGGGCAGAGGCACAGGACCCCCGTTCTCCCTTTTCTCTCTTCTCACCCTCAACTAGAAGGCTGATCCAGCTGTGGAGCCAGGTATCCTTGGGAAGACCTGGGACTGGACAGGCTCTACCCCTCCTGTGCAGCTAGAAGCTGGCTCCCTGGACTGAAGGATTCTTCCAATTTCCTCCTGGGATTAATAAATTGGAGAGAGACTTGTTTAAAATGTGTGTTTGACCAGTATGTCCAGAGCACCACTGGGTGCGGGACTGGACTCCCAGGGCTGAGTGGGCTGGGATCCCGGGTCCTGACAGCCATGGGCTCTGGGTGGATGCTGAGCGTGGAGGGCCTGAGGACTGGCTGTAAAGCCCTTGTTCTCCAAGACCTCTTTTCTCTGCTCCCTTCCACCAAGCTGTCTCCTACTCCCCAGGCACCCCTGCCTGTTCCCAGCAGGTTTCAGCAGGTAGCTTGAGGCTCAGGACATACCCAGCTCTACCTTGGCCCCCTCAGCCCCTATACACGGTAAGGTCAGCGAGGCTACATTTCATGGTGTCTTCCCAGTCTCCAGGTGGCAGGGCTGAGCTGTTTCAGGCTTCCCATATCAGAGCTTGAAGCTGTGGAAGTGTCTGGGTTCCTCTCTATGCCTCCCCATTTTCTCCAGGCTCTGAGCCTCTTTGCCCCACCAGAGGCAGGCACTAGACAATGGTCCAGGAGGGTGACTTTTGAACCTGTATGTTTATTTATTTATTTTGCCAGTTTTGGAGTTCTCATTCATTTACTTCTTCAAAGTTTTTTCTGCTGTCATCATCATGAATGAGTTAGCATTTCCAAGTGCACTGAAGATTTCATCCATTTCTCATTGTCATTCTCTTCTACAGGGCTGATATGACATGTCTGGTTTCACACTATTGCATCTTTCTAATGAATTGTTTCTTTTATAAAAACATAGTGACCCTATGACCCTTATAATGCTTCCTACTCTCATGTCTATTTTGTCTGAAATTAATGACTCCATTGGCTTTTTTCACCTTCATGACTGCCTTGTATATCTTTTTCTATTACTTCATCCTCAACTTCCCAGATCCTTGTTTTGGGTGTGTCTCTTCTAAAGAACATATGGCTGCACTTAAAAGAAATGAAAACCACTATAATTTGTCTTTCTACTTGGTTTGTTGCATATTGTTATGTTTATCAAAATTACTGCCATGGTGGGGTGTGCCCTCGAATCCAAGCGCTTACAGTTCCTGGCAGTGTGACTTTGGCCAGTTACATTCCCCAATCCTTTTCCTCCTCTATAATATAGGAATGGCTGTCCTGCATTCAGACTGTTGTGTGGGGATTTAGTGAGACAATGCATATAAATTATTTGGCAAACCCACCAGCACACATAAATCCTCAGTCAAGATTCCTTTTTTCTCCCTGGTTATCTCTTCCTTTAGACAGACATGGACAGACACATACCTCACAACAAAATGGGTGGTAGAGATGCTCAGACCATCAGGGAGATGGAGATTCAGCTCCTCAGTGACAGAGACCAAGTGAGTCAGGGGCAGACAGAGGTGTTGACAACTGCCCCAAGTCAAAGCCAGTGGTCAAGGCCAGGCCCTTAGTTAGTTACTATACAAAGTGAATCTTGTCCTTGCTTTACAGATAAGGAGGTCATGGAGGTTCAGGGAATTTACTTATCTCAGGTTCCAAAAGCCACCTCCCTGGGAGGAGTAGGGCTCTGCAGCCTGACTTCAGGTACATGCCTTCTCTGTTCTCTACAGACAGCTGGAAACCTCGACAATCATTTCACTAGAAATATGCATCTCTCTTCTCCGAGTTTTTTCTCAATCTGTCACTTAACTCTCAATTTCTCAACCTCTGCCATACTATATGTGGCAGTGTCTACCTATATCTGGGACTCTCTCAGAGATAATTTCTCAAGTTTTTGTCTCTCTGGGTCTCACTTCCTATCATGAACCTCTCTCCTCAGTCTTTGTGACTGTTTACTTGTGACACAGAGGGAATGAATCCAGAATACAAGGAGAGACACAGGAAGAGATGGTGATTGTGACCAGTACACAATATGGCAGGTCAAATTGTTCACACGATACACATGATGGGATCATCAGAGAAACAGAGGCATGACAACTGACACCCTAATGGCAAGAAATAGAAACTGAAACACAGACCCTGAAAGTTGGACAGGGATACAGAACTGTGACCGGACAGATAGTGTATCAACAGAAAGCTGGCAACCACAAAGTCCATGATGCCAGGCAGGTCTGGGGCTCTAGAAAGGAAAGATTCAGTACAGCAAGATTTTATTGAGGCCACTGCACACCAAGCTTGTCTGGGCCCTGAGTCCCAGGAAAATTAGATTGTTCTTTCTCTGTGGAGTCCACAACTGGTGGGACACATCTACATAAACATATTAGGATGATGGGGGGCAGAACATGGTGACTGCCTCAGAGAAGCCACCAGTCACATTCAGTCAAGAGACTTTGGTCAGGGCCTGTTGAGTCTTGGATGTTGTAGATCCTGAGAGATAGACATGACCCCTGCTCTTAGGAGCTCACAGTATCCTTGGAAAACACAGACTATGAGCTCTGCGAGGAGTAAATAAGTAAAACCACACGGTAGGAGATGTAAGTGAAGTAACTAGGAGATGCTCTAGAAGCAAAGTTAGCTCCAGGATGCATGGGGACTCTTTGGGAGGAACATTTGAAACTCTTAAAGGAAAGAGAAGAGGGTTCCAGGCACAGGCACAAAGGCACATAGGTGGAAAAAAGTGTGGCTTCTTCAGGAACCATAGGTAGTTCCTCATGGCTGGTGTATGGAAGGTAGGACATGGTAAGAGATGAGTCCAGAGGATGCCAGACCAGGGCCGACTACGAATGGCAGGTGACAGAATTTGGTTCATTCTATAGGGCCGTACTTTGAAATCATTTTCACATCACTGCACACCCAGAAATATCACAATATGAGGACAGCTGGAGAGATTGCTCAGAGCCCAATGCTACCTATATTTTACCATACTTGTAACCCGTTCAAGAAGCTTTGCTGTAGAAGGTGTTGCATTGGAAAGCTCTCTACCATGGAGTAACACAATCCGATAAGGGAAATAGAAAGAGAATGATACAGTGGGAGAGAATTAAGGCAGGAGGTAATAATCATGTAAAAAGAGGTAAAACAGAGATGAGCTTTAGATTAAACCAACAAGGTTGGTGACCAGTAGGATGTGGAAGGAGATGGAGAGGGAGAAATAGATGTTGGGCAAGTGTGAAGCAGCACTATTGTCTAAGACAAGGAAACATGAGAGGGGCAGAGGGTCTGAGAAGGCTTCATGGAAGAGGCAACCTCACAAGTCAGCCTTGCAGTTAGGCATATAATAGTGTGGAGGGAAAACAGCAGGTACCAAGGCACAGAGGTGGGCATGGGAGGTGTCCCTTCTGGGTTAAGCAGGTGAGAAGGACCAGGTGAGAAGAGCAGCCTTGTGAGAACAGGAAGCTGGGGTGTGCCTGCCCAGAGCATCTGGGGACCACAGAGTTCTGATAGACACTTGCCTTCCCTTGCCCTGGCCCTGAGAACCATCCACATCTTCAGCTCAGCTGCCGCTCTCTGTGGCACACCTGAGTAGAAAACAGAGGGTAGCAGGATCCTTCTACAGGCTTCTCCAGCTGGCCTGTGGGACCCTCCCTCTGGATCCTCAGAGGCAGAGTTGTTCCCATGCAGCCCCAGAGTCTGCCCTTCATCCATCACTTTATCATTTTGGTGACTCACCAATCAGCCACCCTCTTCTAGGATCTTCAGAACTCAGGGCTTCTTTTAGATGATGAGCCCCCAAGGTGAGGCTGTGCTATGCTCTGAGGGCTATTTCCAGTCACTGCAGCACTGTAATGTGGATCCTCAGGTGAACCATGAGGGCTGAGCTGCGGCTGAAGGCCTTCCCACAGTCCCTGCACTTATAGGGCTTCTCTCCTGTGTGGATCCTCTGGTGCTCAATAAGGGAGGAGCTCTGTGCAAAGGCCTTTGGACAAACCTTACACTGATATGGCTTCTCTCCAGAATGGATTCTCAGGTGTCGGATCAGAGCCGAGCAGTCGCTGAAGGCTCTTCCGCATGCATCACACTTGTAGGGTTTCTCCCCAGTGTGTATGCGCTGGTGCTGAGTCAGATGCGTGCTCTGGCTGAAGGCCTTCCCACACTCATCACACTCATAGGGCCGCTCCCCCGTGTGCACCCGCTGGTGCTGGGTGAGATGGGTGCTGCGGCTGAAAGTTTTGCCACATTCCCCACATTTGTATGGCTTCTCTCCAGTGTGAATCCTCTGGTGCTGAGTCAGGTGGGTGACTCGGCTGAAAGCCTTCCCACATTCTTTACACTCATGAGGCTTCGCTCCTGTGTGGACAACCTGGTGCTGGGTTAGGTGAGTGCTGCGGTTGAAGGCTTTCCCACATTCACTGCAGGCATATGTTGTCTTCCGGAAATGGCTCTTCTGGTGTACCTCAAGGGCCGAGGTACTCTGGAATGTTTTCCTACATTCATCACACTTGGAAGACTTCCTTCCTGAGTATGTGTATGAAGTTTCTTTCCCATACCCATCCAGCAGATCAAATTTCTCTTCTGAAGGAGCCTTCTCTTGAGAGGAGAAGTTTGGCCACACATTGGAAGTGTTCCCTGAGGTATCAGATTCACAGCCAGGCTGCTCTGTGGGGGCATCCTTGTAAGGCCTTGAAGTTTTCCTGAAATCCATCTCTTGGGTGGCAGATTTTGTCCAGATCTCCTCTGAGAGTCCCAGCCCCCTATCTGGGCTACCCTTGGGTTCACAGGCATTGGCAAAGGCAGGTCTCAGGAAAGCACCTCCCATGAGGGTTTCAGTGGTCATGTTTGATGACTCTGATTTTTCTGGATCACTCTGTTTGCAGTTTGTCTCTGGAGGCTCAGTTCCTAGATCCCATCCTGAAACAATCCAAACCACAGCATCACCACTCCTAGCACACCAAGCCTCTCCAACTTTGCTGAAGGCCTTTGCCACCCTTTGTAAAGGGTGATATAGCCCAATCCTGACATTTGGCCCCATTTCCAAAGGGCAGTTTCTCATTGGCATCCTGAATAACAAAAAGGTGCAGGGCTGTCCTCTCACATCATCTAAAACTGTATCACGAGTTCTGAGTTTTCTTCTCACCCATCAAACTCTATCCTTCGAGACTCCTAATTTTGCCTCAAGTGTCAGAAGGAAAACCCTGATGTGGAATTTATCTTAAAGACAGCAAGAGAGAGGGAAGGTATGTCCTTGTCAGATGCCTACGTATGTGCTCTTGCAACCTCCCAGTCTTTCCCAGCCACCAGCTAGGTCCTGCTTCGCCTCTGCTTCCTCTGCTCTAGAAACATCATACCACCTGTTCATCCCAGAATGTACCAGTCCAACCAACTATTAGGCCTTTGCCCCTACCATTCCTTCTGTCTGAACTGCTGGCTCTTTCTTGTCTTCTCAGCATCATTTTGCCCTTTCTGTGAAGTCTTTGCTAACTCTGTAGGAGGATGGAGCCCCTCCCTTTTTTCTCTTTCTGTCCCTGTGACATTTTCCTCAGGCACATCCAATGGGGCCAAGGGAGGAACCCAACCAACCTCTTCCAAAGGGGCCTGTTTCTTAAGGAGCTGAATGAATTACCTTAACAGCTATAGTTACCACATCTTTAATCTGTGCCAGGCACCATTTCAGGTGCTGCAAAGGTATTGTCTGTTTACACCCTTAAACACCACCAAGGTGGCCATTTTTATTACAATCTCCATTTAAATGGAGGCACAAAAGAGTCACATTGCCAGGAGGAAGCCAAGCAGTTGTTGGATCTACCAAGCCTTGATGATTCGACTGGGTCCAAACTCCATGCTTCTACTGCAACACTGTACACCGTACACCTCCTTCCTGGTGCTTTCCCACCTGTTGTTGCTGACAGGTTGTCAGGCCAGGCCAAGACCTTCTAAGATGAGCCTTAACTTCCTGCTCTGAACTGTCCCATGGCTGGGTCCTCCCTGTGTCCTATTGGACCTCCTAAGGCTGACATGTTTGTGTGGGTCTCTCTGAGCAACAGTACCTATGCAAGCCTGAGGTAGGTCTACCTACCCAAATCCTGGAGACCAGCACAGGATGGACCCAGAAAGGGTACACAGGAGTTCTGTCTCCTCCAAACCCTGCCCCAGGTTTCCAGCTCCCTCATCTGTACCAGCAGCCTAGTTTTCCTTTGGGGAACTACCCTTTGATCCCAACTGGTTCAGTAGGGCTTAGATGGGGGACTCTTACTGTCATTCCCCTAGGATATCTATGTTGATAAGACATAAACCTGTGGTTGCTGGGCCATCTTTGTCCTCAAGGGAGAATCTAAAGTAAGAATGAAGCTAACATAGAAAAACCCAACTGAGAAATAGAATGAGAGAGAAAGTGTCCTGATGCCATCAGCAGATCTTCTGGATACAGCCATGTCTGAAACCTTCTTACCCTTTTTTGCTTCAGCAGTTTGAGTTGAGTTTTTGGTCACTAGCAACCAAAACAGATCTGTCTAGCACAGCACGTGAGAGTTTGGGTAAGGTATAAATGTGAGAATTAGTATGTGAGCAACCCAAACCAGAGCACTGTATTCCCACATTCCAGCCCAGGCTCTACCCATGGTGTGCTATGAACACTGAACACCAGCCCATTGCTCCCCTTTACCTCTCTTGTCCAGCACCTGAGTCAGATGCTCCACCAGCACAGCAGCTTCCTCTCCACTCTTAGGGTACTGGGCCCCTGCCCAGGTCTGGATCTCGGGGGGCAGTGCGCCCAGGAACTGCTCCAGCACCAGCAGCTCTAGCATCTGCTCCTTGGAGTGCACCTCGGGCTGCAGCCACTGGCAGCACAGCTCTCGGAGCTGGGCCAGGGCCTCATGCGGGCCAGATGCCTCCTCATAGTGGAAGTGCCGAAAACGCAAGCGTGCAGCTTCAAGGTGGGTGGTATGGTCACGGCTGGATTCCTGACCCTGGGAGAGGCTGGCCTCCTCTTCCTCCTCTACCTTCACTTGCAGGAAGCTGTTCTGTTCCCAGGGAACTGGGCTCAGGGAGCTCTTGGGGATGGCCATCGGGCAGCAGCACTCAGTCTCAGGATGGCTTGAGCTTTGAACCTGGGTTTACAGGAATGTCAGAGCTTCATCATCGCATGGAACTTGAGGCCCTGCCTCATCCCTGCAGAGAAGGGTAAATGTAGGCTTTGGTGGGGCTTGAGAGATGTGACTCACTCTCACGGCAACATAGATAATCATAATAATCAGGACAGCACCACTCGGTGCTAAGCGCTGTTCTAAATGCTGGCATGTAGTAACTCACTTAAAACTTACAATAAACTCAAGGGGTGGGAACTTCCTTCCCAATTATGGATACAGAAACTGAAACATAGGAGGAAAAAATCTGTCCAAAGTCTCCCAGCTAGTGAAGGGTTAGTGGGGAGCTGAGCTACAAACCCAATAAACCCACAGCCAGCTTGTTTAAGGTGTACTATTCTCCTATAGAGCCAGGTCTCTATCTCTCACATACACTCTCTAGGTAGTCACATGATCATTCCCTCACTTTATTTGTTAGTTATTTTATAGTGTTCAAAACTGATACTCATATAATTGACTCAGCCATTTTTCTTTTCTAATGCATGTATTTAAGGCTATAGATTTCCCTCTAAATACAGTTTTAACTGCATATCACAAGTTTGATATGTCATATTTTCATTATCATTTAGTTCAAAATACTTTCTAGTTTCTGTTGAGGTTTCTTCCTGACCCATTGGTTATTTAGAACTCTGCTCCCTTACTGCCAAACAATTGGGGGTTTTCTAGTTGTCTTTTTATTAATGATTTCTAGATTTTCTAGATTAAGTTTGTTGTAGTCAGAATACATGCTATGATGGATCTCTCTCTCCCTCTCTCTCTCTCTCTCTCTTCCTTCTTTTGAGACAGGGTCTTGCTCTGTTACCCTGGCTGGAGTGCAGTGGTGCAATCATAACTCATTTGTAACCTCAATCCCCTGGGCTCAGCAATTGCCCTGCCTCAGCTTCTCAAATAGTTGAGACTTTCAGACTACAGGTCCTGACCTTAAGCTATCTTCCTGCCTAGGCCTCCCAAAGTGCTGGGAATACAGGCATGAGCCACTGCGCTTGACCACTATGATGGATTTCAATCCTTTGAAATTTGCTGAGACTTGGTTTGTGACACAGTATATGGTTAATTTTGGTAAATGTTCCATGTACACTTAAAAATAATGCAAAGCCTTCTTAGTTATGACACTGAATGCATAAATGGCAAAAGATAAAATAAATAAACTAGACTTCATCAAAATTGAAAACTTGTGTGATTCAAAGGACTTCATCAAGAAAGTGAGAAGGTAATGCATAGAGTGAGACAAAATATTTGCAAATCATCTATCTGATAAGAGATCTTTATCTAGAACAACTCCATAGTAAAAAGATGAATAATCCAATTTTAAAATGAGCAAGGATATGAGTGGACATTTCTACAAATACATACAAATGGCCAATAAACACATTAAAAGATGCTCAACATCATTAGCTACCAGGGAATCGCAAATCAAAACCACAATGTGAAACTACTTCACACCTGCTGAGATGGCTATAATTGACAGGATATGGAGAAACTAGACTCCTCATACACTGCTGGTGAAAATGTAAGATGGTACAGCCACTGTGGGAAACAGTCTGGAAGTTCCTGAAAAGATTAAATATGGTCTAGCAATTCTACTATAAATTCTACTAAAAAATTATAAATGTTTATAACAGCACTAAAGCAGAAACAATCCATTAATGTCTATCAACTGATGAATGGATAAAATGCTGTATATACATACAATGGAATAATATTCACCATAAATGAATTACTGAGTCATGCTACAACATGGATGAACCTTAAAAACATTATGTTAAATAAAAGAAGTCAGACACAGAAGACCACATATTGTATGATTCCATGGATATGAAATGTCCAGAACAGGAAAATCTACAGAAACAGCAGATTAGTGTTTGCCAGGGATGTGAAGGAGAAGAGATTAATGAGTGGCTGCTAATGGGTACAGGGTTTTCTTTAGGCAATACAAAAATTGCTCTGAAATTGGATAGTGGTGATGATTGTACAACCTTGTAAATATTCTAAAAACCATTGAATTGTACACTTTAAAATAGTGGGTTTTGTGGTATGTGAACCATACCTCAGTAAAGTTATTTAAAAATAATGTGCATTTTATCATTGATGGGGATTATCTCCCTTATTGAAGTCAGACCTCTACAAAAACAAAAACAAAAAAAACAGAAAACCTCTATGCCTCTACCCTGCTTTATTTTTCATTGTTCTTTGCCACCTGATGCATGATACACTTGTGTGATTACTTGGGTTTGTTTTTTGAGTATGAATCTTACTCTGTCACCCATGCTGGAATGCAGTGGCGTGATCACAGCTACTGCAGCCTCGACCTGCTGGGTGCAGGCCTTAACCTTCCAAGTAGCTAGAACTACAGGCACATGACACCACACTCAGTTAATTTTTTAATTTGTTATAGATGAGATCTTACCAAGTTGTCCAGGCTGGTCTTAAACCCCTGGGCTCTGGCAATCTTCTCACTTCGCCTCCCAAAGTGCTGGAATTATAGGCATGAGCCACCATGCTTGGCCTGATTACTTGCCCCCACAGGAGTGTCAGCACCTTAAGGGCAGGGGTTTTTTATTAGCTTATTGCTTTATCCTTGATGCCTACAGCATTGCTGAGCAGATGCATCAATAATTTTGTTCAATACACTCAGCTCTGTATTAGGAATGCAAATATGAGAAAGACATAGGTCCTGTGTTCAATGACCTCACTGGAAAGAGAGAGAGACCGACACATGATAAGATAATCACTGTGATGTGTTTGGATACAATGTGCGAAAGGAATATAAAAAAACAGGAATAGTTGCCTGGCCACATTAGCCTTTTGCATCTGTTAACCGATTTAACTCGTGCCATCACCCTCTGAGTATTACCACTCCCACTTTAAAAGTTAGGGAAACTGAGCTCCCAGGACCATTTGATCAGGAGGAGCAGAATTGGGGTTTGAACTCAGGCTACCTGGTATCCTGTAGTCTTTCCTCTCACAATGACCTTTCAAACTCTAGAAGAACTGTGAGCATTGAGTGCTGGTTGCAGCTGGTGAGAAGACACTTTCATGCCCCTTTCATGGTAAGGGGAGGTCAATAAGAAGATCTTTGGCAAACAATTTGGCAATATGCTGTAAAAATTTTTAAATGGCTATGTCCTCTGGATCAGTATTAATTCTACTTCTCAAAATTCAGCCCTATTTCTAGATAGGGGTACTACTGACATTTGGAGGGGAACAACATCTCTTTTTCAGGCCTGTCCTTCACATTACTGGACTTTAGCTCCACCCAAGGATACTAGTAAACCCCTCATCCATCATTGTAATACACAAACACATCTCACACACTTTGATCCCTGAGATGGGGACAGTACTATTCCTAGGTCCAAACTATCAGACCAGGAGAAATCTCCTGAAAATTAGTCAAAGGTGAATGCCAAAACATTATGTATAATGAATTATAAAAAGGAAAGCAAAGTTAAATGCCCAGGTCAAGGGAGAGACAAGTAAATTAAGTTATGTATATCTATAGGACCTGAATCTTTTGTGGCAGTTAAAAAGAAGCTTGTGACTTTTTAATGACATGAGAAAATGCTTATGCTATAGTGTTAATTTTAAAAGTCAGGAGAAGTTGTACAGAAAATTCAGATAAGTCTTTGCTATATAACACTTCCCCCATCAAAAAAAAAAAGACAGGAAAAACATCAAAACATCAAAAAGTATTCAGTTGTTCTGTAAGTGGTGGACTCCTCTAAGCTGTGGGGCTATGAAGTCCCCCTCTCTTTTCTACTTAAAAAAAAAAAAGTATTTATATAAAATTTACATACCATAAAACTCACCCTTTCAGTGGTTTTAGTATATTCGAAAGGTTGTATAGCCATCACGATAATATAATTCCAGGAAATTTCATCATCCCAAAAAGAAACCCTATTTTTCTTCCTGCCAGCCCCTGACAACCACTAATCTACTTTCTGTGTCTACTGACTTGCCAATTCTTGGCATTTCATATAAACAGAATCATACAAAATATGGTCTTTTGGGTCTGGCCTCTTTCACTGAGCATGTTAGGTTCATCTATGTTGGAAGATGTAGTAGATTATATTACATTTTGCTTATCCATTCATCAACTGATAGACATTTGGTTGTTTCTACTTCTTGGCTATTATGAAAATTGCTGCTATGGATATTGGCATACAAGTTTTTGCATGGGCAAATGTTTTCAATTTTCTTAGGTATGCACCTAGAAGGAGAATTGCTGGATGATATGATAACTTTATGCTTAACTTTTAAAGAAATTGCCAGGCTGCTTTTCAACGTGACTGTACCAGCCAGGAACGGTGGCTCAACTGTAATCCCGGCTACTCGAAAAGTTGAGATGGGAGGATCATTTGAGGCCAGGAGTTTGAGACCAGCGTGGGCAGCATAGTAAGACCTCTTCTCTAAACAAAACAAAACAAAACAAAAAGTGGCTGCACCCTTTACACTCCCACCAACTGTAGATGAGTATCAAGGTCTTTTATACTACAGCATCTTCCCATTATCTGTGGGGGATATGTTCCAAGACTCCCAGTGGATGTCTGAAACCTAGATAGTACTGAACTCTACATATACTGTGTTTTTTCCTTTACATATATACTCATGATAAAGTTTAACTTATAAATTAGGCACAGTAAGAAATTAATGATAATTAATGATAAAATGGAACAATTATAACAACACACTGTAATAAAAGGTATGTGAATGTGGTCTCTCTCAAAACATGTTATTATATTATACTCACCAAAACTGAGAGCAAAAGAGGGACTACTGTATTACTTTTCTCTACATTCTCTACGTTCCATAGTAAACCATTTTTCCCTTATAGTCAGGAAAGATATCCTAAATTAAGTGTAACCTCTCCCAGGAGACCCCAGCTCTTTGCTTTGGCAACACACTATCCCTTACTCAAGGACCTGGCCTCTCCCTCCCATTCACAACCCCCGCATTTTTAAGTGTTACTAGCTCTTTTCTTTCTCCTCCCCTTCACTGTCAGCCTGAGCACTCACTGTGCTTAAATCTCCATTTAGTGAAGCCACCCTGGACAGAGAGATGCAGGAGGCCTAAGAAAGAACCATGGCCTTGGGCACAGAGAGAAAGGAACATTAGTAAAATGAGACCTCAATCGTGAAACATTTCTGTGACAGCTGGCAAACACTGATGAAGCTGTGTTCAAGCCCCTTACCTTTACTGTGAAGTTCACTTGGGTCTCTTGTGGCTTTGCTGTTACCCCCATGTGCCTCGGCATTTGCCTCTGCTGTTCTCCCTCTCTGCATCTAATTCCTCCTGGTTCTCTAGGCCTCATCTTAGCTGCCACCTTTTTCAGGTGCCATCCCAGATACCTGGTAGTAGGCAAAGTCCTCTTCCCAGAATGTCCCACGTCTCTCTTTCCCCACCTGTTTCCTCAGAGAAGTTGAGCTTACTGTAGCCATAATACCCTGGGCTTGGCTTCTATCAGCTGCACAGTAAACAGAAGCTGAGCAAATGAAGGGACCAAAAATGGCTAAGCATAGTCAGCCACAAATGCAGGAAATCATTGTTCAGGGAATGCGGACGGGGAGCAGGGATGGCAAGAATTATAATAAATGCGGCAACAGCATCCAAGCTATCTTTGCACCCCTGAAACACCCGTTCTGGGGAAATTCCTGATGACAGTCTCTGAGACATGTGTATATGAACTTTCCTCAGTCTCCTCAGCCCACCTCCGACATACTGACCCCCTATCAGGTCAAGGTTCCCCATCCACAGCTGCTTAACCAACTAAGGAGGGTGGTTCTTTCATTTCCCACACCTTGATTATACCAAGCCTGACAATGTATCTACCTCAGCAGGTTACTATGAGGTTACCCGAGGCAATCCGTGACAAGTGTCTAGCACAGGCCTGGAACACAGCAAGCATATACAGTAAATATATGATTCTATGGCCCATGTAAGCCTATGCCAGGGGACATATCCATAATTCCAGCTGGGTGACCACTGGTCACCCAATTTCAGCTGCAGACATGGCAAAGCACAAATCCTCTGTCATATGCTTGGTAAACTCTCTGCAGATCACCCAAATTTCAGTCTCCCTGCCAAAAATCTCAGTCAATCACATATTAACACACATGTTTTCCTGCGCACAGTCTGTCAGCCATAGTCAAAAAAATACCAGACACACAAAATACCTCAATGTCACCTGTAACCAGTCAAATAAACAAAGGCCCTCACAGTATCTCCATCACACAGTATCAATCTGTCACAGTCATTCATAACCTCTTAACCACCATCTCAAACAGACACATGGAGAATACCCATCATACTTGAAATAACACAGTCACACACTCACTCTCTCACAGTATCACACAACCCACTTACAAAATTCCAACAACATCTCTGTCAGTCACACATCCATTGTTTAGCCAGACCTTCAACGTATCAGGTGATCACACACTCCCAATCTGTTAGTCAGCCTCACATTTTCAACCTGTTGGTCAGAAACACACATTCAAGATGTGTCAGACCAGAAGCACAACCTATCAGACACACCCTCCATCTCAGTCCGTGGGTCACACATTTGATCCATTAGTCAGTTCTACACTCCATCAGCCTGCCCCAGGCTTTGCCTGTCTCACACTCAGTCTGTTAGTCCTACCCACAACCGGTCTGTCAGCCCATCCCGCACTCAGTCGGCCCCACGGCAGGTTTGTCAGTCGGCCCACCTCACCCATTAGTCCCAGCAGGTCTCTCCGTCCCACACTCGATCTTTTGCTCTCTCCCACACCTAGTTAGTCAGTCCGTCCCACAATCAAACTGTCAGTCCCCACACTTCGCCCGCCACACACTGGGTCGGCAGTTAGTCCCGCAGCCGGTCAGTCTATGCACAGCTGATCCACCCGTCCTTCCCACAGCCGGTCCCTCGGGCCCTCCCACACTCGGTGCGTCCGTCCCACACTCGGCCCGTCGGTCAGTCTGCGCGTGGCCCCTCGTCAGCCTCTCACTCCCTACCCGCTGCGAGTCGGGCCGCCAGTCTTCTAGGGCCGCCCCGGGCGCTCGCGGCTTCTGGGGCTGCGACACCCCCCTGCGTCCCGACCCGGCCCGGAAACGCCGGCAAACCCACCTCGGGCGGCCCCTTCCGGAGTCGCCCTCAGCGACGCGTCGACACGCGCTGTCCCGGCCGGGACCACAACTCCCAGGATGCCCCGCGAGCCCGCCCACCTCGGACTACAATTCCCAGAAGGCGCAGCGACGATGCTCCGTGGACCTGCCGGGCTCGTCAGGAGCTGAGGTCCCCGAGGGCGCGCTAGCGGAGGCCCTGTAGCCCGGCCTCCGTGGGGCGGCGGTGCCGGTGAGTGGCGGCTGTGGCAGGGGGGTGCGCGGAAGGCGGGAGACCGCGCGAGGGGTGAGATTGGGGTGCCTGTGCAGGAGGGTGGGGGCGAGGGTGCCTCTGTGACGGATGAGGTGCCTTTGGGAGGGGTGAGGGCTCTTGTGTGAGGGGCGAGGTGCCTTTGGGTGGGGTAAGGGTGCTTGTATGAGGAGTGAGGTTCTTGTTTGCAGGGTAAGGGCTCCTGTGTGAGTGATGGGGGTACCTGTGTGAGGAGTGAGGTGCCTTTGGGAGGGTTGACGGTGCCTGTGTGGGAGATGAGGTGCTTGTATAAGGGGTAAGGTACCTTTGTGAGGGGTCAGAGTGCCTGTGTGACGGGTGAGATGCCTTTGTGACGGATGAGGGGATAGGATGCATGTGTAAGGGGCCTAGGTGCCTGTTTGAAGGGAGAGGGTTCCTGTGTGACAAGTGTGAATGCCTGTGTGAAGGATGAGTGCCTATGTGAGAGGTGATAGTGTCTGTGTGAAGGGTGTGGGTGCCTGTGTGACAGATGAGGCATCTTGGGAGGCGTGAGGGTGCTTGTGTGAGGAGTGTGGGTGCCTATGTGAGGGGTGGGTGAGGTTGCCCGAGTGAGGGATGTGGGTACCTGTGTAAGAGGTGAGGTGCCTTTGGGAGGGGTGAGGATGCCTTGTGAACAGTGAGGGTGCCTGTTTGAGGAGTGAGAGTGCTTGTGTGAGGGAAATGGTGCCTGTATGAGAGGTGTGGATGTCTATGTGATGGGTGAGATGCCTTTGTGGTGGTAAGGGTGCTTGTGTGAGAGGTGAAGGCCTTCTGTGAGGGATGTGAGTGCCTGTGTAAGGGTGACGGTGTTTGTGTGAGGGATGTGGGTACCTAGATAAGGGGTGAGGGTGCTTGTGTGAGTGATAAGGGTGCCCATGTGAGAGATGTGGGTGCCAGCTTTAGAAGTAGGGAACCAGTTTGAGGGGTGAGGGTGCCAATGTGATGAGTGAGGGTGTCTATATAAGGATTGTCCATACCAGTGTGAGAAGTGAGGGATATCTGAAGGGTATGGTGTGTGTTGAGTGGTGAGGGGTGTGGGTTTGAGGGGCATGTATTGTGTCACTGTGTACAACTCACTGTGACCATAGGTAAAAATTTTTTCACATACCTATTATTTGTGTGACTAAAAGTGAGCTGTAGGTCTGCCTGCGTGTGTTACTTTCTGTGACCACGGTCGTCTGTGTGTTTACTCTGTTTTTTCATCTGTGAGCTAGTCATCATATGTGATAATCATGCAACTGTGTTGACTGAAGCATGTGTGATGGGATCTGTGAGATAGAGACTTGGAGGCAGACCTGACACAGTAGGAAGGTCCCAGACTGTGTGCGATATTACTGTGAGTGTGATTATGATCATTGGTGTGATTATGTGATACAGTGGATGCCTGGACTATGTGTGATAACATGTCTTCTGTGTGTATGTGTGAGAGACATTGAGTGTGAGACTCTGGCTTGAGGCTTAGGCATGGAGGGTGGTAGCCTACTTTATGTGCAGGTGAGACCATGTTGGAGGGGTATGTCTGGTGGTTCTGGTGGTGCTCATTGGCCCCACTTCTGGCCATGTCCCCTGTAGTTTCTCAGACCTTGCCCTGCAGGCTGCCAGCAGCTGGAATAAACAAGTGATGTTTTCCTTCCACAGGTAAATACTGAGCACCCACTAATGGCAGCCAGCACCACTTCAGATTGGATACTGCAGTGATGAGGTGTGGCCTGCCTTTATGGAACTAATGTTATTGTGTAGGGAGGCAGATGATAAACAAGTCAGTTTTCTGAGAAGCTGGCATCTCATCTAAAGCTTGAATAGAAAGAAGAACTCAAGGAGAGTATGTTTCAGGTAGATGGAACATAAATGTGAAGGTCAGAAGGTTGTAGGTCTAGCTGGGGTGGACCAAGGGAAGGAGATGGGAGAGGACAGGGTCAGAATGGAGAGGCATGTGGGGGCAGATCTTGAAGGGCTTTTGGGCTTCATATGGACTTTGACTTCTACTCTGAGAGAAGTGGAAGCCACGGGATGCCTTCAAGCAGAGGAGGGCTATACTGTAACTTAACTCTTCATAGGAACCCTCTGGCTACTACAGGAGAAAACTGTCAGGGTGAGGGTGGAGGCAAGGAGATCCAGGAGGCAAATGCTGCCAGAGTCCTGGCACCTGGGCCAGGGTGGTGATAGTGGTGGAGATGCTGAGAAGTGGTCAGATCTAGATCTGATTTGAAGGTGTAGATGATAGTGTTGATGGGTTGAACTGCTGTGTCTGAGGGGTAAGCAAGTCTGTCTTTTAAATCGTATCCTTTTTATAGAGTATTCATTTTAATTTGGCAGTTTTATCAGCTATTGCTCTATAACAAATAGCTATAGCAACTCAGTGGCCCAAAGCAAAAAGTATTTATTTCTGTCATGTGCCTAGGGGTTGGCTGATGTGGGCTGGGCTCAGCTGGGGTTGGCTCCAGGCTGCAGGTTGGATCCACATCTGCTGCACTTGTCTTGCAGGGCTCACAGGGAAAATTTGTCTCATGCTGATGGCAGAGACACCAGAGGGCTTTAGGCCTAGACTCAAAAGTAGCATACTCTCAATTCCACTGAGATTTTGTTGGCCAAACCAAGTCACATAGCCACGCCCAATGTCAAGGAAGGAGTAGGGACATCCATACTGCCTTTAGCAAGAGATACCACAAATATGGCCAGGGGTATATATGCAAGAAAGGATGAATTGAGCTAGTAATTGAGTGCACTTAAATTATCCTTTTTGGTTTCTTTTCTTTCAGTATATAAAGTCAACAAAATCATTTGTGATTCTGGTTTCTTTCAGTCCAAGGAATGTGGTGATCACAGGTCAAATCCAAAGAGCTGAACTTCTTCACATGGATAGTAATGGAGGTCTTCAAAAAAGACACCATATAGTCCTCTACCTTCACAGACATTGGCACTCCAGATGCCTGCCCAAGGAACTGGAAGAGAAATCCTGTCATGGATGTAGAAAGGCATTCATTTCTCTGGGAAGAAGATTTTAAGAAACAGTGAGTTCCCAACATGGAAATTCCTAGTGTAGGGAGAGGGTATGGAGGCAGTGAAGTTGTTAGAAGTATCAGGATTCCTCCTGGTTATGTCAAACAAGAGAGTATTGCTGTAGAGAAAAAAACGCATATTTTAGTTGCACATGAAGAAGGCTTTGAGCAGGTTCTGGAGTTAGCTGCACCACAGGCAGCTTGTGTGAGCAGGAAACCCTGCAGGTGCAGTGTATGCAGGAAGAGCCTCAAGCAGTGCTCAGCCCTCACTGTGCATGAGAAGACTCACACTGGGGAAAAGCCCTATCTGTGCAGTGCCTGTGGGAAAATCTTCCGGTGCCGGTCTAACCTCATTGAGCACCAGAGGATCCACACTGGAGTGAAACCCTACAAATGCCAAGAGTGTGGGAAAGTCTTCATTCAGAACTCCATCAGAGAACCCACACTGGAGAGAAGCCATATAAGTGCAGGGAGTGTGGCAGAGCCTTCTAGGGAAGTTCAGACCTGCGGAAACACCAGCGAATACACACTGGGGAGAAGCCCTACCAGTGTCAGGAGTGTGGGAAAACCTTCAAGTGGAGCTCACCCCCGATCCGCCACCAGAGAATGCATAGTGGTGAGAAACCCTATCAGTGCCTCGAGTGTGGCAAAGCCTTTGGACAGAATTCCACGCTCATTGAACATCACAAGATCCACACAGGTGAAAAGCCCTATGAGTGCTTAGACTGTGGCAAGGCCTTCAAGGGCAGCTCTGACCTCAGCCAGCACCAGTGGGTCCACACAGGTGAGAGGCCCTATGCATGTGGTGACTGTGGACGCACCTTCATGTGGAAGACAGCACTTGTCACCCACCAGAGGACACATGGGGGGAGAGGCCATATGCCTGTGGCTGGTGTAGTAAGACCTTCATTCAGAGCTCACAGCTCAGCCAACACCAGCGGAGTCATGCAGGCGAGAAGCCCTATGAATGCCCAGCCTGTGGCAAGGCCTTCAGCGTGAACGCCTACCTTCTTGAGCACAAGTGGGTCCACACAGGGGAGAAGACCTATGCCTGCCTAGAGTGTGGCAAGGCCTTCATTCAGCGTTCACACCTCAGCCAGCACCAGCGCATCCATACAGGTGAGAAGCCGTATGCATGCATCAAGTACAGCAAGGCCTTTTGCTACAGCTCATACCTCCTCCAGCATCAGAAGCTCCACACCAGGGAATAGCTCTCATAGCAATGCTCTCACATGCCCCACATCACCTCTCACCCTACTGGGGGCCTAATGGACCTTTTTCTCCCTCTATCCTGTGTATCTTGTAGGCGCTCTTGGCTTTCTTCCCCTTTACCGCTCTCTCTGGTCCTCTTTCCATTTTCTTTCCTCTTTTAGAATTAAAAAAATTTTTTTTTAGCTATAATATAATTCACATACCATAAAGGTCACCTTTCAAAAGTGTACGCTTCAGTGGTTGTTAGTATATTCATTCACAAGGTTGGGCAAACATTACTACTAATTCCAAAACATTTTCACCACCCCAAAAAGAAACCTCTTAGCATTAGCAGTCACTCACCAGGCCCCTGAAAACTCTAATATGCTTTCTGTCTATGGATTTGCCTGTTCTGAGCATTTTGTGTAAATGTCCTCTTTGCAATTTCTGACCATGATTAGACACACCACAGGCATAATAGCCAAGAAATCCTTTGCTTTCCCTGACCAAGACCCATCTCCTTTGCCAAGCACTGGATTGGACTTTGGTCTGCAGATGGCACTTCACTTTCTTGGATTTTCTTGGTCTTCCTTGTGTTCTACCCTCTGTCAGCACTTTTCTGTTGTTGAAGCAGAGCCCCAGGATGCACGTCCCTAATAATTCCAATAATAAACCGTGTGTTCACTGAGCCTTATTTGTGCACCAGGCACTTACTGGACTGGGCAGAGTCACTTGATCCAAATTGCCAACTCTGCCTGTGACCTTCTCCTTTTATGTACCACCACAGGCTTTATCTCTGGCAACTCCTACTTCTTGGCCCTTAGCCCTGCCTCCAGCTGCTCAGCCCAGCTTCATGTCACTGATGCCTCACTGCAGTTTCTCTTGCCTCCCCCTCCACCCACCAGAAAAGGGAGCCCCAGATTTGCCTGGTTTCTGTTTTATCACTTCTATGAACCATCATTCTTCCTGTTTTCCACTTGGGTAAAGTTTCGTCTGTTCAGCTGGTCTGGTTTGTGACTAGAGAGTCTGTATCAGGTTTCTATTATTGCTGTAACAAATTACCACAAATGTTTTAAAACAACAAAAACCTATTATGTTACATTTCCAGAGGTCAGAAGTCAGAAATGATTCTTACTGGGCTAAATCTGTGGTGTCAGGCAGAACTGGTACCCTTTAGAGGTTCTAAAAAGAAAGAATCCGTTTCCTTGTGTCTTCCACCTTCTGGAGACCACCTGCCTTCCTTGGTCCATGGCTCCACCTCACTCCAAAATCTGCTTTTGTCGTTATGTCATCTCTGACTCTGATCTTCCTGCCTCCTTCTTTCACTTATAAGGACCCTTGTGATTATGTTGGACTCCCCTGGGTAGTCCAGGATAATCTCTCCATCTGCAAAGTCTCTTCTCTCCTGTAAAGTAACATATTCAAAGTTTCCAGGGATTAGAATGTGCACAATTTTGTGGGGTGGCATTATTCAGCCTATCACAGATACTAATTATTATTTTTTTAAAGACAGGGTCTTACTCTGTCACCCAGCTGGAAGTACAGTGGCACAATCACAGCTCACTGCAGCTTTGAAGTTAAGGCTTCAAGCATTCCTCCCATCTCAGCCTCCCAAGCAGCTAGGACTACAGATGTACACTACCACACCCAGCTATTTTTTAAATTTTTTGTAGAGATTGAGTCTCACTATATTGCCCAGCTGATCTCGAACTCCTGGCCTCAAGCAATCCTCCTGCCTCAGCCTCCCAAAGTTCTGGAATTGCAGATATGAGCCACCCCACCTGGCCATAGATTCTCATTTAACTGGTCTTGGGTCTAGTCTGGGCATCCAAGTTTATAGACTTTTCCAGACAATTCTAATGTGCAGAGAAGGCTGAGAACAATAGCTAAGAAACAGCATGAGACAATAGGAACCTTGGGCTATAGAGAAGGACCCAGCTGATCTCAAGTCCCTGCTCTGCCTCCTACTCTGTTACTTAGGCAAATTATTTCATTTCTTTGACCCTCCACCTTTTTTCTCTGTATCATGGAGATACGAAGCTAATAAACCTTCCTTTCCTCCCAGCTGATTGTGAAACCCTCTGATTCCCCATGTCCATGGTGGTAGGCAAAGTTGTGCCTGCTAAGACATAGCCATGCAGCCATACATAGACATACTCAGACTATCCACAAACACACACACTCCTAGACTCACAGATGCACAAAGACACACAGATACACAGAAAACTTGTATCAGAATATAAAGAACTCTTTCAACTCAAAAATAAGAAAACAAATAACCTGATTTAAAAATAGGCCGGGTGCGGTGGCTCAAGCCTGTAATCCCAGCACTCTGGGAGGCCGAGGTTACAGGATTACCTGAGCCCACGGGTTTGAGAACAGCCTGGGCAACTTGGCGAGACCTCATCTCTACAATAAATCAAAAAATTAGCTGGGTGTGGTAGCACATACCTGTACTTTTGGCTACTTGGAAAGCTGAGGCAGAAGGATTGCCTGAGCCCAGCATGTCGATGCTGGGGTAGCCATGAGCAAGTCACTGCACTCCAGCCTGGGCGACAGAGTGCAGCCTGGGTGACAGTGTGCAATAAAAAAAAAAAAAAAAAAAAAGAAAAGGCAAAGACTTTTAATAGGTATTTCTCTAAAAACAAATGGCCAATAAGCATATGGTCAACATCTTTGTCATCAGGGTAAAGCAAATCAAAATCAAAATGTGATGCTACTTCATACCCACTAAGATGGTTATGATTAAAAAAAGAGGCAACAAGTGTTGGCAAGGATGTAGAGAAATTGGAACCTTTGTACATTGCTGGTAGAATGTAAAAATGATGCAGCTGCTGTGGAAAACAGTTTAGCTATTCCACAAAAAAGCTAAACAGAGTTATCATATGACCCAGGATTTCTACTCCTAAATTTACTCCCAAGAGAAATAAATATATATGTCCATACAAAATCTTGTATACAACTGTTAGTAACATCATTACCCATTATAACCAAAAAGTATAAACAACCCAAATGTCCATCAACTGATGAATGGATAAACAAATGTGGTGTTTCCATACAACAAAATGTTATTTGGCCTTAAAAAGGAACCCAGTATTGACACGTGGATGAACTTTGAAAACATACTTAGTGAAAGAAGCCAGACACAAAACATCACATATTGTAAGATTCCATTTATATGAAATATCCAGAAAAGGTGAATAATCCATAAGACAGAAAGTAGACTGCCAAAGCCTGGGAAGAAGGGAAATGAGAAGTGACTGCTATGGATATAGGGTTTTCTTTTTGAGGTGATGAAAATGTTCTGGAATTAGTGGTGATGGTTGCACATCAGAGTGAATATACTAAAAACCACTGAACAGAATACTAAAAGGGTGAATTTTATGACATGCAAATTATATCTTAATAAAGCTATTATAAAACATAGACATACACTTCTACATAGAGGCAGACTCCCCCATCTACCCAGCTTCTGCATGGAGGACTCAGCAGCTGCTCGTAGTCCAGGTTCCATCCCATAGACCCAGGTGGGATCTACCCCACGACTGTGCAAGTCAGGCAAACTCCATACTCCAGGACTCCTAAGAGAGAGGGCCCAGATGCTCCCAGTGCCAAGTCTCAGGGTCTGGGGTTACCCAGCTACCCTGGGGAATGTGTAAGAGTCTGTGTGTATAAGGGTAATGTGTGTGAGTGTACACACAGATCACCAGGCTGCAGTCCTCCAGGGGCCACTCCAAAGAGCAAAGTGAGGGCCCTGAACCCCCGTGACTCTCCCCGCCTTGCCTTTTGCCCCAGGACCACTTGGCTAAACCTGGACATCCTAGTGAGCTCTCAGTCTGAGGTTCAGCCTCTGCCTCCTGCAACCAGTGCCCACAGTTGCCCTCCATGCAGGTCCAATCAGCTCATTGCCCAATGGCATTTGGAACAAGACACACAGATGGACAATAAATAAAAACAGAAGAACTTGATGATCTTTTGGCCTTATAGGGATAATGAATCACTCTGGGAATAATCTCTGGGAAAGACTCCATTCCTATGTGGCCCTTTGTCAGCTTATGATGTCAAAAAAATTCAGGTCTTCACCATCCAAAGCACATGCTCCTAGGCCTACTGCTCTCTTTTTGCTGGCTGGCTAAACTGCAGGGCCGTCCAACACTGCACTTTTTCACATCACTCATCCACAACTGACTTGCGTGACTTTCACCAGCTTCCCTCCCTCGGAGGCTGCTCTCTGGTGGAATCACACTGACATTAACCTCCTGGCTGTTGTATATACTTTCTCTACAAGTTAATACCGTAAACCCTCACAGGCAAGGGCACTCATCACTATCCCTGTTTTACAGATGAAAGCAAGGCACATAGGGTTGAAGGCCTAGAGCTGTTTGAGCAGTGCTGGGCTTCAGACCAAGGTGCTGGATTTAGCTGGTTCTTAAGCTTGGACATCCCTGGAAAGGAAGCAAATTCAGATTCACTGAGGGCTGGTTCTGTTACATACCTCCTTCAGGATTCTCCACCTTGCTGCTAGGACACGGTCCCCATTTTTAGCTGATTGGGCAGCCCGTAGTGAGCCACAACAGCTGTGCAACAGAGTTGGAAGCACACCCAGCACCAACCATGCCATGTGGGGCCTTAGAGGCCCAAAGGCCGCCTCTCAGCCTGCTCTCTGGGACTTACGGGGTGGAGCTGACTGTTCTGAATGGGCACCCACCCCCGATGGTCTTGTCCCTGCAAAACCAAGTTGCCTCTTTCTGCTAAAACTGTTTCTCTCTTTCATGCATTGCTTTGGCCCTCAGCTGGTACCAAGACCTCCTGGAGCTGCAGCTATATTGGGTCATTGTGCAATAAAGGGTTTGCAAGTGATCAAACTTACAAGTACAAAGAATAGGCTAGCAGCCCTTTACTGGCTCCTGGGAGGTAACCTCTAAACTCTTGGAATATCCTGCCTGTTCAGAGTGTCTTTGTTTACTTGAGGACCTAGGGCCATGCCAGATATTTGTCAGCCATTTAATTTATGGTTGGGACTTTGGGCCATTCTGTTAAGTTTGACCTCTAGAGGGTGGGAGACTGAATGACCAAGGTCAGTCATGAGGGCACTGTATGCCCACGACTATCCTCCAATAAATATCCTGGACACCAAGAATTGCTTCCCTGGTTGGCAATATTCTGTGTATTGTCGCTCATTGCTGGGGGAATTAAACAGTGTGTACGACAGTTGTATCTGGTCTCTCCTAGCCTTATCTTTGTGATTTTAATCTGTATTGTTTACCTGTAATAAATTGTAAATGTGAGTATATCAGTTTTTCTGAGTTCCTCTAGTGAATCATCCAACCTGTGGTCTTGGAGACACCCACATAGTCATCTTTTTGCATTCAGTATCTCACCAGTTCACTGAGTCCCTGTCTACTTTGGCCCTCCTATTTGCCAGGTAATGGGGAAACAGAGACAACGAGACATGAGTGTGTGCTAACAGGGCTTCCAGACCAGCTGGGTTCTGGATGAGGACATGGCTAATGACAACACACTGCACATGCTGCTGTGGGGGGCATTAGGAAAGGGAGGCTGCTGACTCAGCTAGAGAGATGTTACTCTGAAGTTGGTGCCACAGACAGAAACCAAAATAAGCCTGGCTGTTCAAAAAGAAGGAAAGAGGTGGGTTTGGCTAATGCAGGCTGCCTGTGGGATTGCGGGATGAACCTGGAAAGGTGGGTAGGTCAGTACAGGAATCTTTGATGCCCAGCTAGAGTCCACATCTCACCGACAGCCAAAGAACCCTTAGGCAATGTTGTTACATGGGAGAGTGGGGAAAAGTGCACAGCTCCCAGAAGGAATTTAATCAACATCTGGATTGAGCGATGTCTCCTTTTACTACCTTGTCTTAAGGCAGCAAAATGGATCAGCCCCCTTCTTGAGGTGGAACCCATCATTCCATTGTCTCCCATGTGCAATAGAATTTTTTATTTCCAGAACTTCCCCCTCAGTTCTAGAATTTTACTAAATACCTCTGGTCATGCTAAAAGGGAAAAAGACTCCTGTCACAACTAACTCTAATCTTTCCATTCTGAAAAGTTAGTGGCAGCTAGCTGGGATACTGGGCAAGTGATTTAATCTCTCAAAGTCAGCTCCCTGATCTGTAAAGTGGGAATAAAAATACTTGCATCCCAGGGCACTAAGAGGATGAAAAGGGACAATGTGTACAAAGTACTTACAAAGTGCTAAATGCAAATTTAGCTAACATCACTGCCTCAACTGATTCTAGTGAAGTCCTGAAACTGAGGAACAACATCCAAAATTTTCTTTTTAAAGAGATAGACTGTGTGACATGCATTTCTGCTTTATGGGAGGGAAAACAAAAACCCAAAATAATATGGTTCAAGTTGATACAAGGCAGAAACCTATAAAAAAGTATATTTTTAAAATAATTATTTTCTTAATTTCATTTTTGCCTTGGCAAAAACTGAAATGAACTCTTCCAAGACTGTTAAGAGGAAGCCCATTCACACCTGCCACCTGGTGGGCATCTATGGGAGCCTAATAATTGAGAAGTGGAAGTGACCATTGCTCCCCTTGAAGCTTATGAAGAAGTATCTCCACTAGACATTCGGAAGACACATCCGAAGCCCACTGCCTGCTTTCTCACCTGACCAGATAACCCTGAAGGGAGAAATGTATGACTAGGGGGTGCTCAGCACTAGCCCCAAATTCATTACACTCACAGGTCCCCTACCCTCCAGACAGAGAATAACACCAAGGACAGATGGGAAGGTCTCTGCCATATTAGACACATGCCCAGTTCACTGACATATAAGAATCAAACAGTCACAGGGTTTTCTCAAAACCACTATATTCACATGGTCTCCCCAAGGAATGAATTCCCTGGTGTTGGGCCAGGAATTTGCTCTGGCTGAAGGCTTTGCCACACTCACAACATTCAAAGGACTTTTCTCCAGAGTGAATCCTCTGATGCAGTACCATGGTTGTGGCCTCCTGGAAGGTTTTCCAACACGTACTGCATATGAAAGGCTTGGCACCTATGTGGACACATTGGTGCTGTGTGAGAAATGTGCCATGGCTGCAAGCTTTGCGACATATGTTGCATGTGTAGGGTCACTCCCCAGTGTGTACTCAGTAATGCTCAGTGAGGTGTGACATCTGGATGTAGGACTTGCCATACTCATTGCACTTGTAGGGTTTCTCCCTAGTGTGTGTCCTTTGATGGAGAGCAAGGAATGAGCTCTGCATGAAGGCTCTTCTGCACACACCACATACAAAGGGCTTCTCCCTTGTGTGAATGTGCTCATGCTGGGTGAGGAACTTGCTCTGGCTGAAAGACTTCTCACATTTTCCACACATGTAAGGACACTCACCCATGTGCACCCACTGGTGTAGGACTAAGGCCGAGAAGTCACGGAATGGCTTCCAGCACTCACATGTGTATGGCTTCTCACTGCTGTGGATCTTGAGGTACTGGGTCAGGTAGGAGCCCTGACTGAAGGTTTTTCCACATTCTCCACATGCATAAGGCCACTTGCTTGTGTGCACTCACTGATGCTTGGCAAGAGATGAGCTCTGGCTGAAGGTGTGTCCACAGTCACTGCATGAGTAAGGCTTCTTGCCTGTGTGTGTCCACAGGTGCTTGCTGAGGGACAAGCTCTGACTGAAGGCCTTTCCACATTCCCGACATGCATACAGCATCTCACCTGTGTGGTAGTGCACATGCTCAGCCAGGGATGAGTTGAGGCTGAATGCCTTGCAGCACACCTGACACTTGTAAGGCCTCTCTCCTGTGTGGGTACTGTGGTGAACAAAGAGGGCCAAGGAGTCAATGAAGGCTTGGTTGCACTCTTGGCAGGCAAATGGCTTCTCCCCAGTATGAACTCCCCGGTGCTGCATAAGGGGTATGCTCTGGCTGAAGATGTGCCCACTGTTACCACACGCACACAGTTTCTCACCTGTGTGCAACCACTGGTACTTGGCAAGGGATGAGTCTCATGAAAGCACTTGCCACAGTGGCCACACATGTAGGGTTTCTCACCTGTGTAAATATGCCGATGTTTGATAAGAGAAGAGTTCTTGCTGAAGGCACGTCTGCACTCCTAGTACGCATATGGCTTCCTGCCAGTGTGGGCTCTCTGGTGCTATGTAAGATAAGTGCTCTGTCGAAAGTCCTTCCCACATTCCTTACATGTATAGGGCTTCCTTCCATTGGGAACCTGCTGATAACCTGCAAGGCAAGGGTTCTTGCCAAAGGCATCCTCCACACCACATGTCAGTGCACTCTCCCTAGTGTTCATTCCTTGTGGCTGACTAAGGTCTGGGAAACAGCTGCAGGCCTCCTCATTTACATCCTCTCCTCGGCAGGGGTGCTCATGATCTGAAATGCATGTGAGTCCCTTCTTGAGAATGTGGTTTGAGGTGGCTTGTGTCCCTGGAAGAGGGCCCAGACACACAGGTAACAAATGGGTGCCAGGAAGAACTTCCTGCAAGGCACTGCTCTGGACTCTTTTCTCTCTGGCTGACTGTCACTGCTTGGCAGTGTCTCTCTGCTGCCTGGCCTCCATGCCACAAGACTTCTCTCAAGATGCTGTGCCAGAAATTCTGCCTCTTGAGTCACACAGTCATCTGCCCCCAAGGCAGAGCATCTCTGTCTGAAGGCTGTGCAGCTTGGGTCCCAGGCTCTAAGACTGAAAAAGCCAGGAACATGCCACCATGTCTGGCTAATTTTTTAAACACACTTAAGGCCCAATCTGCACTGCCCTCTGGGAGGGGACAGACAGAAACTCAGCAGTCAAACTGAGACAACAGAATGAACTTCTGGCCAGGACTATGTAGATCTGGTTTTGAGAGGGAGCTTCTGCAGTTGAGAAAGGGCACTGAGGACAGAAGAACAGGTTGGTTGGGGTCCCTCTTTAAGGTTTGGTGAATGACTAGAAAGAATCATGGGACTCAGCACAGAATTATACTCACAGCTGTAAGTGATTACAGTGAATGAACACAAAGCAAAAAGAGCAAAGGGAAAAAGCACATGGGGTGAAGACTCCTGTCCCAATGGAACCACACAGGATATCTAATTCCTTCAGCACCAGATTTCAACATTTGTGAAGTGTTTAGCATGGAAGTTTATTAGAGGCTTAGCACCCAGGGTTTTATTAAGGGCTGGTCATGCAGGCACTCTCTGTATGGCAAGTACCAAAATTCTAGACCCCTGAAAGTAAGAAAGTTGCTTGGCATGAACCACACTGTTTGTATAACACACAGTGTTATAGGCCTGACTCAAATCAGTTAGGGAATGATAAGAACCCCTCCCAAAGCCCAAGTTCCAGAGCAGAACCATTTTAAAAGATCTTGAGTCTGGCTCCGCTCCTTGGATTCGAACTCAGAAATAAACTTCTTTCGACCAGTACAAAAAAAAAAAAAAACCCCAAGTTCCCAGATACTAGCCAAGGGCCAACATACACATTACCACAATTCCACTCCTAAGTATATGCTTAAGAAAAATGAAAAACAGATGTTCAACCAAAACTTGTATATGGCCAAGCACGGTGGCTCATGCCTGTTATCCCAACACTTTGGAAGGCCAAGACAGGAGGATCACTTGAGGCCAGGAGTTTGAGAATAGACTGGCAACATGGCAAGATGTTGTCTCTACAAAAAATTTTTTTAAAATTAGCCAGGTGTGGTGGTATGTTCCTGTAGTCCCAGCTACTCAGGAGGCTGAAAAAGGATCACCCGAGCCCAGGAGGTCGAGGCTGCGGTGAACTATGATCATGCCACTACACTCTAGCCTGAGCAACAGAGTGAGACTTCAACTCAAAAAAAGGAAAAAACTTGTATATGAATGTTCATAGCAGCACTATTTCCCAATAGTCAAAAAGTGGAAATAGCCCAACTGTCCACCAAATGATGAATAAAATATGGTATAGCCATATAATAGAATATATTTTAGCCATAAAAAGGAATGAGGGGCCGGGCACGGTGGCTCAGCCTGTAATCCCAGCACTTTGGGAGGCCAAGGCAAGAGGATTGCCTGAGCCTGCGGGTTCGAGACCAGCCTGGGCCACTTGGTGAGACCTCGTCTCTACAACAAATCACAAAAACTAGCTAG
>CAUYQG010219120.1:0-20633 GCA_963574415.1 Tarsius wallacei | reverse complement strand
CTTTTGTGCCCAACACTCTACCAAATGGTTTAACTGGGTCCTCAGCCAGGCACGGGAGCTCATGTCAGCACTGAGGCTGAGACAGGAGGATTGTTTGAGTTTAGGAGTTCGAGACCAGCCTGGGTAACAAAGCAAGACCTCAATCTCTACAAGAAAATAAAAAAATGAGCTGGGCATGGTGGCATGTTCCTGTAATCCCAGATACTCAGGAGGCTGTGGCAGAAGTATCATCTGAACTTAGGAGGTCCAGGCTGCAGTGAGCTGTGGTCATGCCACTGCACTCCAGCTTGGGCAACAGAGTGAGACACGACTAAAAAAACCTTGGGCCCTCACATTTCTCCCTGGGATCCTGTGTACAGACACATGAACCCTACCCACTCCTGACTGAACTAAGTTTCCTTTCTCTATGTGCCTAAGGCAGAATGGGTGTTCCGTGCTCACCAAATGGTTTGATTTAGATGTAGTTTTACTCTGCAGACATCAGTCTTTCCCATCTGATGCTGCACCCCTTGAAGCCCAGGTGAAGCTCCGTCTTCTAATTCATGTGAATACTCCTCAGGGCCTAGTGTCATGCTTGCTCTCAGAGCAGGAATTCAAAAATGTGTGTTGAATTCCCATCTGGGCTCCAAGATGGGAAAACTCCCACTGCAAGAGCGATAAGCCCACCTCAAATTGGACCGAGGGGAAGGGCAGGGGAGTGCATTTATTGACCCAAATGACCGAATATACAGGACTTCCGGCATGCTGGCACTAGATGTTCAAATAATGCTCAGGCATCTTTCTGATTTATTTACGAAGCAGAGCTTACTCTCATCACAAAGCAGTAAGTATCTTCTTCCCTCCATCCCAGGCTCCCTTACAGCTGTGTTGAGCACAAATGACCCAGGGCCAGTCCATCCAATCCTTCTATCCTAAGGTTTAAATTGGAAGTTATGACTTGAAGGGTTAGGATCTGCACTTGTGAAGGGGGCACCAAAAGGCACACCACATCTAGTTCCCAGGGGGAATTCAGCCTCAGTAGACACAAGCCACCACACCAGTGCCAGGAGCCTGTGGGGGGGTATCTTCACAGGACCACTTGTGCAGTGTTACTCCATGGGTTGCTCCTGGCTCATTGCCTCTAATTTGATTTTAGTCTCTCAGAGGGTCAGAGAGCCAATAAATGTCACTTAATCAACCCCCTTTCCCCTTAGATGAGTCAGGCTAAGTGTTTGTTGTTTGCAAATGAGAACTTGACTGAGACAAGTTGTCTTGAGTTTCCAATTGAAGTCATTCATATTCCCTTTAACCTTGAGGCCTTGTGCATGTAGTTTCTTCCACCTGAAGTAGTCATTCACCCTCCTTTTCATCCAAGTATCAGGCTTGATGGCTCTTCCCCTGAGAAGTCCTCCCAGATCACCCCAATTCTGGGCTCCCACAGCACCCTGTGTGTTCCTCTTAGTAGCATCTGCTCCACTGAAGTTTGGCTGTTTGTTTTTGTGTCTCCCCCCACTATTCTGTGAGCTACATGAGGACAGCAGTTGCATCTATTTCATCACTGTATAGTAGTGTTTAGTATAATGCCCAATTTTTAATATTGTTGAATGAATGTATAAATGAATAAGGTCACTATCTTAGGCCAGAGCAATCCCTAGTGTAACCACCACTATCACTGACTGACAGCATAATGCATCTTAAATGTGTGGATTCTGGACAGTTGCCCTGTTTTAGAAAACCCCTGGATGGTGGTGCCTCATTTCACTGCCACCAGCATTTCTGTGTACCTCCTGTATGCCAGGCCCCATACCCTCTTATGCCCACAATTCAGATCCTGCTGGTGTAAGTCCTCATATCACCAATCTCCCTCCCTTCTGCCCAACCACAGAAGCACAGGCACGTAAGGAAGTGGCTGCGTGCTCCCTGAGAGAAGTGTGAGCCTGCTGCAACCCTTCAAGTGGGCAGGTTGCTATGGTGACTTTTTAATGGAGACAACTGCCTGAGGAACACTGACCACCCAAAGGAACCATCACCAAAGCAGCACCACTTCTTTACCAGTTTTCAAGAATGGGTAAGACTTAAAGCCACAAGTGAAAAGGCATTGCAAACAAATAAAAGTGCCCACCCTCACTCTTCTTTCCCTCTGGTCACAGAGGAATAATACTGTACTTTTCAGTGATTTATAATTGTTCTAAAAGGACCAGTTTTTGATACTCACTGTCACTTACCCAGTATCCATTGTGCAATTATATATCACATGCCTTAACAAACACAAAACCTAATCATTCCCAGCTTACAGATGAGGACACTAAAGCTCAGAGAGTGCAGGTGACCTTTCTGCGGTTGCACAGCTTGGGAAGTGCAGAGGCAGCACTCTGGTTCATGCTTCACTCAAGGCAGTGGGTGCTCCCTTGTGCTGCAGAATTCACGGAGGCAATCCCAGCGTCTCCAGGAGAAAACGTCCTCGGAAATGCGACGCCAGCCCTCTCCTGTCTCATCTGCACAATATCCTATTGCCATCTATTTAGAAGACAGGTAGCAGATGGGTTTGCTCATTCTTCATTTGTTCATTCATACATGCATAACAAATACAAACTTTTAATGCAAAACCAGCAAGCCCCATACTGAGTGCTTTGGACTCAGAGTTGGCATACTTGCCACGTTAGAAAAGCTTCCCCATTGTTGCTGAACTTCCAGATCTTCCCCTCAACTCCTGAAAAGTAGCCTCTGTTCCCAGACTGCACTTTGAGTCCCAACATTGCCACCCTGAGGTCCACATACCCTTAGTGGAGTGGACTTTTGTGAGGCCCAGATGAGCCATGGTGTGCAGAGTCCCTGGCAGAGTTGGGCACCTGGAGGGAAGATAACAGCCTGCTCAGGGTTCAACTCCTGCTCTGCCATCTAGTAGCTGGGTGATCTTGAGTAGCTTGCTTAACCTCTCTGTGCTTACGTTCCTCACCTATAAAACAGGCTAAAAAAAAAAACCCCACCTAGTCCATAGGGTCATTTTGAAGATAAAAATCATCCAGCTGGACACAATGGCTCACACCAATAATCCCAACACTTTGGGAGGCAGAGGCGAGAGGATTGCCTGAGCCCAGAGATTTGAGACCAGCTTGGGAAACTTGGTGAGCCCTGGTCTCTACAATAAATCAAAAAATTAGCCAGGTGTGGTGGCACACGCCTGTAGTTCAGTACGCTAAGGCAGAAGGATCACCTGAGCCCAGCAGGTCGAGGCTGTAGTAGCCATGACCACGCCACTGCACTCCAGCTTGAGCAACAGAGTGAGACCCCCAAGTCATCCACATAAGGGGCTTAGAACAGCACCAAGTATGCATGCTAACACTGAGGAACAACAGTATTAGCAGTAGCGGCACCAGGTCCTCAGGAACGTGTCCAATCTCCCCGCTCTGTCTTCAGGTGCCGCCTCCCCTTGCAGTTGCTTCTGCTTTGATAACTAGAAGCAGTTGTGTAGTGCCTGGGGTCTCTACTCACAGATCCAGATGTCCTATTCAGCGCTAATGCCTGTCTTCCTTTTGTCCAGTCACTCTGTAAGTCTCTCCTCATGTGAAACATAAACCAGATCAGGTCACTTCGGAGCTGAAAACCCTCCCGTGGCTCCCAATGACCTAGCATGAGGCTAAACTCCACTCTGAATTTTCTAAAGGCCTTGAGAGGCCTCTTGTGGTCTAGCTCCTGACTGCCTGTCTATCCTTGCCTCTCACTTCTGCCCCACCAAATGTCTTGTGCTTTCAGATCCCAAGGATCTGAGCTTTGACCCAATTGTTCCCCCCACTGTAAACACTCCCCCGTTCTCTTTTTCTGGCCTATTAGTGTTTCAGGTTCAGCTCTTGCAGGAAGTCTCCCCTGGCCACGGGGGATCTCTTCCATTTGATGACTGATGACACCCTTGTGAATGGCAAGATGAATGCTCGCCACACTCTGTTGTGATGGCCTACCCTGCAATGCCAGAGACTTTGAGCGGGAGAAACCATGGCTGACGTGTTTCTTGCTACACTCCCATCCTCTGCCACTTGCAATAGAGTGGTGCTTAATCATATTTAGAAAAATGTGTGCAAATACCGAGAGCACTGATATGAAGAAGGGGTTCATGACCTTGAAGAAGCTTATCATTGAGAAAGAGACAAGCAGCCCTGACAGACAGGAGCTGGCTGGGCCCTCACAGAGAGGTTCTCATGTTATCCTGTTGAACACGAGCAATTTCACAGAACATCGACATCAGACAAGGCTATTCTGATGGCAATGGAGCAAGACAAAATCGAGATCACTTCATAACCATGTTCAAATGGAGACAAAACATGAACATTGTCCAAACTACAGAAATGACCAAACAGCCCCCTTTTCTGGCTAATAGGAGTGACTGCTGCCTGTTTGCCAATGACAGTGTTAGCCCTGCACTATTCCTTCTGCCTTCTAGATAGGATTATAAAGAAGCCCAGTTACAGAATTCCTCCTGCTGCCTGACAGCATCCCACTGGGGCCTCCCTACATCACCTACCACAAGCCCAGATCCTTCCATAGGCCTTTCTAACACCCTCTCTCAGAGGTGTCTCCTGGCTCTACTGTTCTTACGGTGCATGTCCTCATTGTGCACTGAGTCAAAAAACCCACCTGTGTCCAGCTGCAGCTGTTCCTGGAGATCTTTGGCTAAATGGCATCGACACCACCTAGTTCCTGGAAACCTGAATTTGCCAAATACTTACCTTTTTCTTCTTCCTCCTCCTCCTCTTCTTCTTCTTCTTCTTCTTCCTTTTCCTTTTCCTCTTCCTCTCCTTCTCCTTCCTCTTCTTTTTTTGGTAGAGATGAGGTCTCATTATGTTGCCCAGCTGGTCTCAAACTCCTGGGCTTAAGCAATCCTTCCACCTTAGCCTCCCAAAGTGCTGAGATTATAGGCATGAGCCACCATGCTCAGTCAAAAATACTTGCCTTAATTAAAAAGTTTCTGCAAACTAACTGATGGTGAGAAGTGCACCTGCTAAGACAACTTTGAATACACTAGATGCTTTCTGGAGACTTGCCTCAACTTCTCCTCTAGTGTGTGTGTGTGTGTGTGTGTGTGTGTGTGTGTGCACGCGCGCGCCTGCACAAGCACATGCACAGAGGGAGGATAGAAGATTTGCTGCCATGGGTGTTTGCAAATGGGTATGTCTCATCTGGAAGGACATCAGCTAACATTCCTTGAGAAAAGATTGTTGTAATTGAATGATCACATCTGCTTCCAGAGGAGTATGGAGCAGACAAGACATTGGCTGTCCCAGGAGCTGCCCTGCCAAGGCCTGAGCTGGTGGCTGTTGTCATGGACTGGGAACTCTCTGCAAGGCCATCCTCAAAAATGCCTGGTGATTTCACTCCAGTCCCACAGACACAACTGTAACTCCAGCTGTATTCCTCTGTCCTGCTTTCCTTGGAAGGATCTGGAAGGACAACAGGTCGGTGGCACCTGGGACTGAGAACAGAATAGATTCAGGCTTGGAGTAAGAGACACGCGGCATAGTGATTGGACCTCCTCTGACAGTGGCTGGATAATGGGCCATCCCCCTGATGGAGTCAGAATGCCAACAGATGTTAGTTGTGGAGGATGATTAATTTCCTTCTTCAAACTCTCAGAGAATCTTTACTGGCAAGACTAAAGTCGAGGTAAGGCTTTTCCACAGCAACCAGAAAGTGCCTGGTGTGTGTGACTACAGAAATCCAATAGGAAACTCAAGGGATGAGGGTGGCAATGGGCCGCTCCAGTCTCCTATCGTAAATTTCTGCCTGGAATGCTGGTCGGGGCCTCGCAAACGTCTGCAAAAGCCGGTGACGGCTCTAGCGAGGGATGTTAAGCCAACCTGATCGATGAGGAAATTTCATTTAGAGGCTTCTGTCACTTCCCATTCACAGGCCCAGCTGACATCTGTGGCTGTAAAATTGTCACTCTTCTCTTTAGCTTCTCGGGAAAGTCAAACTTCTTTATGATACTTGTTGTCAAATCTGTCTTTTATCGCTTTGTCCCTCCCCACCCCCTCCTTGCGCCTCCAGCTTTGTTCCTGACGAATAAGCCAAATGTTACTCTGTCAGTTATTTATCTGAGTAATTTCTTGATGAAATTGCAAATATAATTGAATTTTCTGAAAACCAGGAATTCAAATGAGGCGACAATAGAGGAAACAGCGTGATTAAGGAATTGTTATTCACTCGCTGTACATCATTACCACCCAGAATTCATCGCTGTATCAGTCGCAGATGGAGTCGCTGAACTATGATTATATTTTAGAAAATGAAAGGGGACAAATCTAAAAAGGCAATAAAACAAATTAGGAGCCTTCTTGAGGAACAAGATTATTACTGATTAAGTATATTTTGTATCAAAAATGCACCAGCACTTTGGCAGTTTAAATTATACGCCCGTGCAGTCAACATTCTTGCTAGTCTAAAATTCTTTGTTATCTTGGTCTTCTAATCACATTCCCCTTCACCTTCCAAATTGACAATTTGAAAGAACATTAGACATGATCTTTTCTGAAGGAGCATTTGCTCTCAAAACGCATTTATACTCAGCAGCCATTAAAAGGATATCACCCAGTCGCTTAGTTTCTCAATTTAACTTTAAGGGCAAGTTGCCCTATTAAGGGAAGTGGCCTCTATTTCATTGTAATGGTCTTTGTTGCATCTTCCAATGTGCTGGGTTAGTGCTGAAGGATGGGGAGAGGCAGTCTGTAGATGTAGCAGCCACCATGCCACCACAGACAACAGGTACACGTCCAGGTACTGTTTAGCAAAGGTACCATAGTGCTGCTTCCTGTTTGCTTTTTAGGAGATCTCAAAGTGACTTTGGGGCATATGAGAGAGGGCCTCGCCCAAAATGGAATTATTTCTTGGCGTGGAGTACAGGCTTTCCTGGCTAAGTGAGTAATCTAGGAGCCTATTGGCATCAGTGTACCAGCTAGCATTGTTGTGAGAGGCTGAGTTTGGCTTCACAGAATATTTTTTTGGAGAGTCTCTCAATGCATTTGCCTGTTTCACGATCGGTGATGTATAAGTGCACCTGCCCACACCACACTGAGCGTTAAGTGACTTTTGACCAAAGGCAGCATGACCTCAATGCCCCATCCTTCCTATTCACCCAAGTTCACCCCGAGTGAATTTTTTTTAACTCCCCTGGATGAAAAAAATCCTCAAAGGGAAACGTTTCGCTGATGTGGAAGAGGTAAAACGAAAAATGGCAGAAGCACTAAGAGACATCAAAATTGACAAGTTCAAAAACTGTTTTGATATAGACCAGTGGAAAAAGCATTTTGATAGGTTTATTGCAGCAAATGGAGAATACTTGAAGGTGACTGAAGTTTAAACATGTAAGAATAAATACAAATTTTTTTACAAATAAAATAGGGGGGTTTTTTTGGTCCCCCCCCCCCATATTTGTTGCAGAGCACTCCAACAAGGAGTTAGTTTAGGCACACCATAAACTAAATGCCAAGAAGTCCTGCTTTCTGGTATTCATGTCTTTATATATAACTCTCCAGTTAAACATAGATGCAATCTGTGACTTGCTTCTAACCAGCAAAATATGACAAAGGTGATGGAATGGCACTTCTGTGATTCCATTACATTATATGACTTTGTTATGCTCGAAGATTCATTCCAGGGATTCTCCTTGATGACTTGATAAAGTCTGCAACCACAGCAAAGAAGTCCACATGGCAAGAAGCTATGGGCATCCACTAGATGCTGAGAGTGGCATCCAACCAACAGCCAGCAAGAAACAGAAGTCTTTAGTTCTGTAGCCACAGGAAATGAATTCTGCCAACATTATGAGCTAGCCTGGAACCAGATTCTCCCCAAGTTGAACCTATTGAATAAAATACAGACAAGCCAAAATCTTGATTGCAGTTTTGTGAGACCTAGGGCACAACTAAACTATGTCCATACTTCTGCCTACAGAAACTGTGACATACTATAGATATATTATTTGTTACATGGCTTGGAATACTAATACAGCTGCTCAGAAAGGTTGGCTAACTCCAGAATTCAATACATTGACTGAAAAGCAATCTTCAATCCATGCTTTGTGGAAACATGGAAACATTCTACAGTTCTAAAAGGTCATTTCTCTTTCACCACATCTAAATTTCTTAAAGTTCCTGAAAGATATGCATTTGTTTTCATGGTTGGCTCAAAGAACTTAGTATAACTAGTCCAGAGAAGGCTGGAGGAAGGAATAAATGAACAAATGAAATTTTGATACACTCACAAGCAGCTACTTCCAGTTACAATGAGAAATCTGAAAAAAAAGGAGATGGATGTCAAATGTAGCAAAAGAATAGAGAATTATGCCTAAACCCAAAGCAAATTCTAATAAATTAGTTTTGACCTAAAGCTTTTGAATCCTATCAGAGACCCTTGCTAATAAGCCAGGAAATACCTGATGCCCATGTGACCTGTTTTTCATCCTCAGTCTTACATAAACTAGAATTAAGAATTTAGGTTAGAAGTTTAGAAAACTCCTTGATGATCATCCTCGAAAGATACTGACTTCTGAACTTTACCTGATGCAATTATGAAATCTTGCCTGTAAATTTCTAAGAAAAATGAGTAGGCAGTTGGAAATGTTTCAGAGTTGTGAGTGTTTTGATATATTTAGAATTCTTTAAACTATATAATTCTGGAATCCATGTGACAGACTTCTCTGTAAACATAAAGAACAAGTTATTTTTATAGATTATCTAGTCTGTGTGTTTCTTTGATATTTATATTACTTTTTCTCTCACTACAAACGCCAATGAAGGAAAAAGAATTTTTTTTTCTAGTTGAAGTCTCACTGTCGCCCAGGCTGCAGTGCAGTGGCACGTTCACGGCCACCCCAGAGTCAACCTGCTGGGCTCTGGCGATCCTTCTGCCTCAGCCATCCAAGTGGCTGGAACTACAGGTGCATGCTACCACGCCCGGCTAATTTTTATTTATTTTAGAGATGAGGTCTCGCCAAGTTGCCTGGGCTGATCTCGAACCAGCAGGCTCAGGTAATCCACTTACCTCGGTCTCCCAAAGTGCTGTGATTATAGGCTGAGCCACTGAGCATGGCTGAAATTTTATTCTTAAAAAAAGAAAGAAAGTTGGAGTGACTATGCTAATATCAGAAAAAGTAGACATTAAAACAAAAATGTTACTACAGATAAAAAGGGACATCTTATAACAATAAAAGTGTCAAAATACTAAGAAGATATGACAATTATAAACATAAATCTTCCTAACAATAGAATCTCAAAATACATAAAACCAAAAAATGACAAGATTGAAGGAATAGACAGTTCAGTAATATTTAAAAACTTCAATATTCCAGTTTCAATAATGAATAGAACTACTAGACACAAAATCAATAAGAAAACAGAATCTTTTAACAACACTATAAATAAACTAGACCTAACAGACACTTAAAGAATAATCAATCCAACAATAGCAGCATTCATATTCTTCTCAAGCATACGTCAAGCATTCTGCAGAATACATCATATGTTAGGCCATAAAACAAGCCTCCGTAACTTAAGAGGATTGAAATTATGCATAATATATTCCTTGGCCACAATAATAAAATTAGGAAGAACTTTTGGAAATTCATAAATTTGGAAATTAAACAGCATACCCATAAATAACCAATTAGTCAAGAAGACATCACAACAGAAGAAAAATACTTTGAGATGAATGAAATGAAGACACAACATATAAAAACATATATAATGTAGCTAAAGCAACGCTTAGGGGGAAATTTATAGCTGTAAGTACCTATATTAATTAAGAAAGCTCTCATATTAATAGATTAACTTTCCACCTTGAGGTACTGGGTGAAAATAAGAACAAACTAAACCCAAATCAAACAGAAGGAAGAAAACACTAAAGATTAGAGTGGAAATTAATGAAATTGAGAATAAAAAACAGGGAAAAAAATCAATGAACGCAATAGGTGATTCTTTCATAAGATTAACAAAATTGACAAACTTTTAGCTAGATTGTACAAGAAAAGAATACTATTTAAATCACCACAATGATGAATGAAAGAGAGAACATTACTACCAAATGTATAGACATAAAAAGTATTATTAAGGAATGAACAACTGTATGCCAGCACATTACACGACTTAAATGAAAAGGACAAATTCTTAGAAAGACACAAACTATGAAAACTGACTCAAGAAGAAATAGAAAAATCTAAATAGACATTTAAAAAAGAGATTGACTTTGTCATCTTAGAACTTCCCACAAGGAACAGACCAAGCCCAGATGACTTCACTGGAGAATTCTACAAAACATCTAAAGAATGTTCTTCACGAACTCTTCTAAAAACATAGAAGAAAGGTTACTTCCCAACTCACTTTTTGATGCCAGTATTATTCTGATACCAAAATCATTACAAGAAAAGAAAACTACAGACCAGTATTGCTTATGAATATAGACATAAAAATGTTCAACAAAATACTATCAAATTGAATCCAGCAGTTTATTTAAAAGATTAACACCATGACCAAGTAAGATTTATTCCAGGAATGCAAAGTTGGTATAACATTGGAAAATTAATTAATGCAATACACTGTTTAATTAAAAATTAGGATAAGAGGCATATGATCATCTTAGTAGACAAAGAAAAACCATTTGACAAAATCCAACACGCCTGTATAATAAAAACACTCAACAAGAAGGGAACTTTGTCATCTGGCAAAGGGCATTTACCAAAAATCCACAGATATCATAAATAATCATAAACACTTGAATGTTTCCCTCTAAGATAAGGAACCAGGCAAGAACTTGAAATAAAAGTCATTCAAATTGGAAAGAAAGAAGGAAAACTATATCTTTTTTCACATGACATTATCTTATATACAGACAATCTTAAACACTTCATTATTAGAATTATCAGAACTAATAAACAAGATTCACAAGGTTACAGGATAAAAAAATTAATATATAGGATATGAAATTAAGATTCCTGTATATAAGTAATTGAATTTTTAAAAATTACATTTACAATAGCATCAAAAAATAAAATTCTTATGAATAAAGTTAACAAATGTATAAAACTTATACTCTAAAATGACAAAATATCATTGAAAGAAGTTAAAGACCTAAATAAATGCAAAGCATCCCATATTCATGATCAGAAGACCTACATTGTTAAAATGGAGATACTTATAATAAAGTGATTTATAAATTGATTTACAATGCAAACTCCATTAAAATCTCAAGGCATTTTTTTTTTGCAATGATTTATACTCTTACATGATTTACAGAATTAGTGCAATTCCTATAAAAATCCCACGGCTTTTTTTTCCTGCAGAAATAGAAAAGCCACTGCTAGAATCATATGGATTGCCAGGGACCCCAAACAGCCAAAACAATCTTGATAAAGAACAAAGCTGGTCAAAGCCCATTTCATACTTCCTGATTTCAAACCTAGCTCCAAAACAACAGTAATGAGAACATTGAGCTGAGGGTGGTGTATTTATCCTCTCAAAAACCTCACAACAGTGCAATCTGATAGAATCATTATCCTGGTGTTCCAGGTGCAGAACCCAGGTTCAAATAGCTGTGAGGAGCTGTCTGAGGTCAGGGAGCTGGGAAGCCACAAATGTGGGTACCCATTTGGGTGTTCCCTGAGTATAAAACCATTGCATGCTCTTAGCCACTGCCCACACCCTCCTGAGTCTCTTCAACACAGGACACACAACCCAAGAAACTTGGGAGTTGTGGAATTCTAACCCCCAAAGGGGCAATGACAAGCCTGTATCCCACCCCTGCCTCCCTAAAAGGACCTCATTCAGTGACCTAAAAGATGTGTCATGCCTTCTTCACATTTCTGGAAGTGTCCACTCAGTAGACAGTCTCTCTTCTGGTTTCTGTCCTACTAGCTTGGATGTGGGTGCTCAGATGGTTAGGAGGAGATAAGACTCTAGACTCCCATATGGGTCACTTCTGGCACACTTGTGTACCACAAGTGCTCTGTACACATACTTCACCTGTTCTGGTGATCTTTCCTGCAGATTTTAAACTTCCAAGCCACGTGAGGGGCCCTTGTGGAACACAAGCACTGGAAAAAGCTGGGCATTGGAGAGAGAAACAGTCACTCAGAACCACTGAGCCAACATGCTACGGCTTGTGGGGAAGAGACAGAAGATGACATTTTTCTGCACAACAAACCCTCACTATAGATCCAAAAACACATCTATTACTCCTCATTAGGATGGGAATATGATTCTGCAAATTCCTGAGGGAAAACCCCAGCCTGCCCTTGATTGGAGGCTGTAACCCCACCCTAGTTATTCTTCTCCCCCCTCCTTCCCCCATTTTTCACACATCACTTCTTCAGAGGAAACTAAGCTTTTCCAAGATATTATTTCTCAAAGAAATTTCTTCATCCAGGGGAATCACGGGATATGAGGGATATTGGCTTTCACAGCATTTTCCATTCAACAGCTATCTATTGGCCAGGTGTGGTGGCTCATACCTGCAATCCCAGCACTTTTGGAGGCTGAGTCAGGAGGATTGCTTGAGTGTAGGAGTTCTAGACCATCCTGGGCAACATAGCGAGACCTCATCTCTACAAAAAAATTTAAAAAGTAGCCGGGCATGAGGGCATGCACCTGTAGTCTCAGCTGCCCAGTAAGTCCAAGCAGGAATGAGTCATGATCATGCCACTGCACTCCAGCCTGAGCAACAGAGTAAGATCCTGACTTGAAAACAACAATAAATATTTATTAAGCACCATGCTAGGTTTTAGGGATACTGAAGTAACAAAAAATATATGGTTTCTAACCTCAAGGGGATTACAGTTTACTGAGGGAGACAGATTTGATAAAACACATACACACACACACACACACACACACACACACACACACACGTAAGTAGAAACGGATATGCTGTTCTGAATCTCATCTGGACCAGGAAGGCAAAGAAGGCTTCCTGAATTGGGATCTGAGAGATGAGTAGGAATTTGCTAGTCAATCAGGTGTTGGGGTTGGGGAAGGTTCAAGATAACTTTTTAGAGCATGTGCAAAGTCCCAAGAGGGAGAAAGCTAGCCCATTCCAGCACTAAAAGACCTATGTCTGGACCATACGGAGCAGGAGGAAGCAGCCAGCAATCAGGCAGGGGAGGATCAGAAAGTCCACATTATTAACTTTAGATTTTATCCTAAAAGGCATATAAAACCATAGAGGAGTCTTGGAAGGAATGGGTAGAGTGATCAGCCTTGCCTCTTATGAACTGTAGCTTGGAGGCCAGGTGTGGTTGTGGGTGACATAGGGCAGATGTGGGAGACCAAGGAGGAGACGACTGCCATGCTCCAGTAAGGAAATAATAGTATCTGGGACTGGAGAGGTTCAAATTGAGATGAAGACAAGTAGGGGTGGGGGAGGAGTTTGAGTTCAAATGGACAGAAATTGGAGACAGATGAGGCATGGAGTGGAAAGAGAGGAGGTAGTGTCAAGAATGACACCCAAATATGACCATCATAATAGGATGGATGATGGTGCCATTCACTGGAAGAGGATACCCAAGAGGAGGAGGTGGCTGGCAGGAGAGAAGGCATGACTTCAAGCTGGAATTTAGATCCAAGCGAGTGTATACAGTTAGACAGTAGATATGCAGGTTTGGAGCTTAGGAAAGGTCTGGGATAAAGATATAAATCTAGGCATCATCTGCAAAGAGCTGGTGATTAAAATCAAAAGAATGGATGGAATTTCCAGGGAAAAAGTAGAGGGTAAAAAGAGAAAATGATCTCAAGCCGAGGCTTAAAGATAGTCTTTCGAAGCAGAGATGTCTTAGTCCATGCAGGCTAGTCCATGCAGGCTTCTTCTTCTTCTTCATTTTTTTTTTGAGTTGGAGTTGCCCAGTCTGGAGTGCAGTGGCATGCTCACGGTCACCCCAGTGTCAACCCGCTGGACTCAGGTGACCCTTCCACCTCAGCCTTCCAAGTAGCTGGATCTATAGGCATGTGCCACCATGCCCAGCTAACTTTTTGATTAATTGTAGAGATAAGGTCTCACCAAGTTGCCCAGGCTGGTCACAAATCCGTGGGCTCAGGCAATCCTCTCACCTCGGCCTCCCAAAGTGCTTGAGCCACTGACTTGAGCCACTGAGACTGGTCCCATGCAGGCTTCTATAATACAATGCCATAAACTGGGTGGTTTATAAATGACAGAAATGTACTTCTTATTGTTCTGGAGTCTGGGAAGTCCAAGATCAAGGTGCAGGTGAGAGTGCACTTCCTGGTTCATAGATGGCACCTCCTACCTGTGTCCTCACATGATGGAAGATGCAAGGAAGCTCTCTGGGACCACATATATGAGGACACTAATCTCATTCATGAAGGCTGCACCCTCATGACCTAATCATCTATCCCAGGCCCCACCTCCTAGTATCATCACCTTGGGGTTAGGTTTCAATATACACATTTTGGGGTGACACAAGCATTTGGTCTAGAGCAGAAGGAATAGCCAGGAAGGATGAGTGAAAATCAGACAAGGATGATCTCATGGAAGGCAAGGTAGTGCATTTCAAATAAAGTCCTGAGTCTGATGTTACTAAGAAATGGAGTAAAACCAAGATTGAACGGTGGCCGTTGGGTGTGATGATATAGATGTCATCAGTGACCTTAGCAAGAGAAATTTTGGTGGAATGACAAGGAGAACCAGACTGGAACATGCTGAGGAAATGAAGATACCCATGTAGAAAATTTCTTACAGCAGTTGATTGTGAGCTAAAGAGAGAGGATGGTAGCTTCTAAGATGCAGGAGTCAAAGGATAATTTTGCTATGTGTGTGCGTGTGTGTGTATGTGTGTGTGTGTGTGTGTGTGTGTGTGTTCTTTCAGAGACAGACCTGAGCATGTTTAAAATGCTGATGTGAAGTATCCAAGTTGAGAGGAAATTGTCAAATCTATAGGAGAGAAAAGAATGATGGCTATTAGGTACTTAAGAAAGCAGGAGGACCCTAACAAAAAAAAGGTGGAGGTTTTGACTCGAGCTGGGAGGAACAATGGCTCCTGTCCTATAACAGGAAAGGAGAGGCAGATGCAGGTGTAGGGAGTAGGTAAGGGGTGCTGGCAGGAAGCAGAGTGAGATTCCACCGATGGTCCAGGTTCTCAGACTGAGGGAGATGACACTGGCAGGATCATAGATGAGCATATTTTAACCCATGGAAGATTCATAACTAAATATAGAAATGTAGAAAAGGGGCCAGGTGCGGTGTCTCATGCCTATAATCCCAGCACTTTGGGAGGCCGAGGTGAGAGGATTGCTTGAGGCTAGAAGTTCAAGACCAGTGTGGGCAATACAGTAAGACCTTGCTCTCTACAAAAAAATAAAAAAAGTAAACCGGGCATGTGGCACTCACCTGTAGTTCCAGCTACTCAGGAGGCTGTGAAAGGATCACCTAAGCTTAGCAGATGAAGGCTGCAGTGAGCAGTGATTGCACCACAGGACTCCAGCCTGGGTGACAAAGTAAGACCCCAACTTAAAAAAAAAAAGAGAGAAGAGAAGAAATATAGAAGAGAATCATATTCTTTCCATTAAGATATCTCTGCTTTGAAATAAGCTACGTTTATGCATTTGTAATATTTTTTTAATGTGGCCTTTTAGAGTCATAGATTAACTTTTTCATTCTAATGTAAAATGTTTAATTGAACAATTGATTTCAACATCAGATTCTATGTTGAAATCTTACTGCATTTAAATAAGTACTGGAAACTATAAAGGAGTTAAAGCTTTGCCACATTTATAAGTTTAGTGAATTAGATTTATAATAGCTACTTAAATATGTGAGAAGGTTTGTTAGACAATTGAAGTACTTAAAAAGGAATTCAAATATATTAGGTCTATAAATGCAGTTTACAACGTTTAGTGCAATTTAATTAAACACATTTGTAAATGAGTCTAAACATTTCTCAAAGGTACCCTTAAAAGTGATTGTTAAAATTTGCTACTTATAAATAAGTAATAAGATTTGTAAGCTGAATTTTAAAGCTTACAGAAGAAGTTGGTTCTGTATGAATTTGTAACTTTAATAAATTGAATGTTCATTTTAAAAACCAAAGAAATCTTTAATCATTATTTTTGGTGGTCAAGAGCTGTTCTTGATGGCATCAAATTAATAGTTTTTATTATTTAAAAATGTGATTATGATTTTTAAAAAATCAATTAGTATAGAAGGAAAAAGTTGAACCCTTGGCCAATTCCCCAGCAGTAACTACCGTCATTACAAGTTTCTTGTATTTCCTTCCAGAAATTTTCTTTGCATACTCATGTATCCCTATCTGTCCCCCACCCCATTTTTACACAAAAAGGCTTATTTTGCATCTAAGATTCTGTATTGCTTTATTGCTTAACAATATATCTTAGCAACATGTTCATGTCACTCATAAGGATTAAAATCCCTCCTTCCCCACTTCATCCCCTGTGGGTGTAGCCTCATTCCTCCCCTCTGGACATGACCAAGCTCTTCTCAAGAGCTGCAAGTCCTCCACTTCTTCTTTCCCCATCCACTCCACAAACCCCCTTCATACACAAAACAGCATTTCCTGAGGGCACTGATGACCTCCATATCACCAATCCAACAGAGGTCTCCTGGTTCTCATTTTTCTTGATCTCCGGCTTTTAGACTCTTTATTCTGTTTCTGATTCCCCTCCTGTGTACTTCCTGCCTTCTCCTGCTCCATCACCATCTTCTACTTTCATTTCCCCTCCCACCCAGATTTACAAGTACCTGAAAACTCAGTCCTTAAATGCAGATGACTAAGTGAACCACCTAAACGCATGTGACTCACCCCTTGGTATATCTCTAGCCCAGAAGCCTGCTTTAAGTTCCTGAGAAGCCTAGACAACTGTTCCACAGCATCAACTTCCGGACAACCCAAAGGCAGGACTGACTTTGTTTTTGAGTCAGAGTCTTACTCAAAGCTCAGGCTGGAGTGTAGTGGTATGATCATGACCACCACCTGCTCGGTTCAGGCGATCCTTCTCCCTCAGCCTTCCAAGTAACTGAGATTTCAGGCGCACACTACCACGCCTGGCTAATTTTTTATTTTTGTAGAAATAAGGTCTCACCAAGTTGCCCAGGCTGCTCTCAAACCCTTAGGCTTAGGCAATCCTCTTGCCTCTACCTCCCAAAGTGCTGGGATTACAAGCATGAAGCCACTGTGCCCAGCAAGATCGGTATTTTTAGAATGGTTTCCTCCTACTCCAATATTTTGAAAACATTATCTAAGTTTTCTTCTTCTATTTTATCATCTCATTTTTTTACATTGTGTTTGACCAGTTGTGGTTGGACATGAGGTATGAGGCTCCAGTTCTGTTTTATTCCAAATGGTTAGTCAGTTCTCCTCCTGATAGTGCTTCCTAGCAGCCATCTTTTCACTCTGCATTGCAAAGCCACCTTTATCTCCTCTGAATTCGGGATCTATTTCTGGCCCTTCCATTCTGTTGCAATGATCTCCTTCTCCTTGGGTACAAGTTTTCTGATGACCTGACTTGATTCAAGGATAAAACCTATTTCCTGTCAAATGAATATCCTTCACTCAATCCTCCACAAATAACAATTCCCTCCACAGAGGTTTTCTTCTTTTCTTTCTTTTTGAATAAGAGATGGGGATAATAGACGTTCAAGACTGTATTTTCTGGTGAGGTCCCGAACACCATTATTCTGGGCTATTGATTGAGGGCAGAGTTGTCAGCCAAGCAGATGGCAGAATTGATATCCCTTCGTGGAAAGGGAAGAACTGATCTGAGATGCTACCCATCTGGACAGATCCAATTGCAAATCTTTGAATTTCCAGTGGTTATTCATGCTTCTGGACTTTCACTTGGACCCATCCTACCTCCACTTTTTCTTTCCTCCTTTCTTCTACTAGGTAGTCCAACTCTTCTTCAAATTTCAACCCAAAGGGCATCAATCATTCTACTAAAAGACACCTGCACGCATATGTTACTTTTCACAATAGCAAAAACATGGAACCATCCCAGGTGTCCATCAATGGTGGATTGGAAAAAGAAAATGTGGTACAGATACACTATAGAATACTTCACAGCCATAAAAAAGAACGAAATCATGGCCTTTGCAGCAGGAGGCCATCATTCTAAGTGCATTATCACAGAAACAGAAAACTGAATATCACATGTTCTCACTCATAAGTTGACACTAAACACTGGGCACACATGGCACAAGGATGGGAACAACAGACACTGGGCACTGCTAAAGAAGGGAGGGGAGTAAGGGATGCAAAACCACCCACTGGGTATCATGTTTACCACTGGGGAGAGGGAGTGAGCTCATCAGAAGCCCAAACCTCACCTCTGCGCAACATACCTATGTAACAAATCCTCACATGGTTCAAATCCTCCATGATTCTAATATTGTTTTAAGAAACACACACACACACACACACACACACACACACACACACACACCCCAAATCTCAGCTCAGGTGTCCTCTTGCTCAGGAGAGGCTTCCTCTCCCTGCCCCTCTCCAGACACTCTGGCCGCACCCCTGCCACAGCCCTCTGCACATGTGTGTAACAGAAGCAACACCCCTGTAACGAATTACCCAATGCTCTCTGTCCCCTAGACACTGTGGGCTCCCCCAAGGCAAAGCCTTTCTCAGTAGACCTGCACCCTCCACCCTTAACTGACCCTCGGTTGGGCGCTCTAGAATGCAGGTGGGCCACAAGTGTTCATTTGTTTCCTGTACAAAAGCAGACGATGCTTATTGAAGAAAATCCAAATAATTGCTCTAAATCACCCCCTCCCCAGTCCCCAGTCTCATCCAGAAGAAACCTCTGTTAGTTTGGTGAGTGTCTTAGTCAATGTCAGCAGATGAGATGACCGAACTTCCCAAAAGGGTGGCCACCCATTTCCCTTAAGGGGTGAGAGTAGTTTGTACTGATACCCATTTTACAGTTCAGAGAGGGAGGAGGCCCAGAACAATGAGCAGCCACGGTCAGCAGTGGCCTTGCTAGGACTTGAAGTCTGTTCCGAGGGGAGCATGCCACACTACAAGGCCATGGGTGGCCTCGGCAGTGACTCAGAGCAAAGCAAGGACGCAGCTAGCTAGCTGCAGGACTGGCCACTCAGGGATCCTGAGCTTCCCCAGCTTCCTCCTCCTGCCTCCACCCCAGGCCTCTCTCTCTGTCCCTACATTACCCTCTAGATTCCCCCTTTCCCCAGAACCTACTCATTTATCAGCTTCTGATGAGCTCCGCCAGGCAGGCCGTGTCAGGAAATTTCTTGGTGTTCGTTTTAATAAAACTTAATTATCGAGACAGCCTCACAAGTCATAATACATTTAGAGGCTCATTTTTCACATCTCCGTTGGAGGCCTCCTGGCAGCCAGGTAGGAGAAGTGGAGGCTGTAGGCCAGAAGTGTCAGAGCCTTTTCTGGCCTCTACTGGAGCTGATTTGGGGAAGTAGTCCCTGACCCTTCCTCTGCCGGCCCCCCTCCCATGTACTTCATACTCTAAGGGTGGGATAGAAAGAGCACCAGACATGGAGTCAGGAGGCCAGGGACTCAGTCCCACTTCTATCACAGACTGACTCTTGGATCTGGAGGAAGGGATGTACCCTCTCTGGGCCTCAGCTTTCTCATCTATGAGAGGAGAATAGCTTTGGTCCAAACCTAGCAAAGCCATTGTGGAGTCAGAAGAAAGATTTGGGAATGAGAGGCCTCCCCCTGCAAGCTGATGGAGGCAAAATTGCAGGTGTGAATGTACACCATGGTGGCATCTGCCTCACGTGCCCGGGAATCTGCCTACCTGGGTAAGGGATGGGGTGAAATTAGGGGTCCCCAATAATCACAATAATAACTGACATTTATGAAATGTTTTTCATATCCATAGGTATTGAGCCAAGGGCTTTATATGCAGTAGCTGGCTAAAACTCACCACCGCTCTACTTGCTATTACCACTGTAACATGGGTGCTAGTGTTATCCCTGTTTTACAGATGACAAAACTGAGGCACAGGGAGGCAAAAAACCATGTGTCTAAAGTTACAGAGCTGGTCCATGGTGGAGCCAGGATTTGAAGTCTGGTCAACTTCAGAGTCCACCTCCTTACTGATGAGGTCATTGCCTGGGAGAGGCTGGGAGATTTTATAATCAGGACAACCTCACCCTGAGGTTGAAGGGAATGCAGAGGTTCAGCCAAGTGCATAGGGGCTGTAAGTGACACCTGCACTCATGATATTCCACATCTGTGGTTTTACACGAGGTGTAACCATAATAGGTCCATTGCCCGATGCCCACAGCAAGTCACTGAGTCACCAATTTGCCGGTTTGCCCTTTGTTTAATCATAGGGCAACCAAACAAGGAGACTGGAGGAAACCTCACATTTGTCTCCCCAAGGTGTTGGTTTTTTAAGGGTTTTGGAGTGAAGTGTGGAGATCATTGATTGATTGAAGAGTGCAGAGTGAAGTCACCGGACAGGGTGAGGAAGAAACTTGATCCTCATGCTGATTCTGTTCCTCTGTGGGGGTCCTTTTTTTTTTTTTGAGTTGGAGTCTCACTCTGTCGCCCAGACTGGAGTGCAGTGGCCGCTCCCGGCCACCGCAGCCTCGACCTGCTGGGCTCCGGCGATCCTTCCACCTCAGCCTTCCAAGTAGCCGGAACTACAGGCGCGCGC
>CAUYQG010219119.1:0-20284 GCA_963574415.1 Tarsius wallacei | reverse complement strand
TTGCCTGCTCTGGACATTTCATATCAATTAAATACCATATGTGGTCTTTTGTGACTGACTTCTTCTGTTTAGCATATTTTCCAGGTTCCTCCAAGTCATAGCATGAATCAGTACTTCATTATTTTTATGGGTGAATAATATCACCGCAGCTTCCACTTTCTTTTACCATTGACATCTACTGGAAGCATTTCTCCTGGTGTCATTGATAAGAAATTGTGTGAGTATCTATCTCAAAGGATTGTTATGAAGGATAAATGAGTTGATAAATAGATATTAGCTATCATTATTTTTTGCATTCTTATTCCATGCTTCAGCCAAATTAAACTGCCTTACATTTGAAGTACATACTCCATTTTATTCTTTGCTTTTGCTAATGATATTTCCTCTGCAAGAATGTTCACTTACATCACTTACATCTGTCAAAACCCTACTCACTCACAGAACTCAAATCAAAAGGCATCTCTACTCAAAAGACTTTTCTAATCATCCCACAACTGCAAACTGAACTTCCACTGCATCTGAAAGTATTATCACTTACTTCTCTATAATATCATTGTTGTGTTCAAGTTTTATATGGTCTTTTTTTTGAGTTGGAGTCTCACTCTGTCACCCAGACTGGAGTGCAGTGGCCAATCCCGGCCACCGCAGCCTCGACCTGCTGGGCTCCGGCGATCCTTTCACCTCAGCCTTCCAAGTAGCTGGAACTACAGGCACGCGCTACCACGCCCAGCTAGTTTTTTATTTATTGTAGAGATGAGGTCTCACCAAGTTGCCCAGGCGGGTCTCGAACGCTCAGGCTCAGGCAATCCATTCTCCTCAGCCTACCAAGCGAGGGACTACAGGCTGAGCCACCGAGCCTGGCTATATGGTCTTATAGATTATGAGCTCCAAGGGGCCATAATCTACAAATGGTTTGCACATGTGTCTCACATAACACAATATAATGTTGGCATAGAGTTCGATTCTTGGTGAATGCTTGCTGAATATATGAAGGATTGAATTGATACATTTTATATTTTACTTAACTCTTTACATCTGGGCAGCAGTAGTTCTTCTATCAATACCCAAATATTCAGTGTTGGCTACCTTCAGGCCCAATGGCACTGTAATCCCTTCAACTTAAACTTATCTCTTCTAAATAATAGATCTCTTTCAATATTCAGCTACTGAACACAGTCTGTTTTCCCACTAATGCCTTGAGTACCTTTATTCCATATCATAGAAAGAAGACAAGAGCATGGGCTGTAGTGTGAAACTACTAGGATTTGCCAGCTTTCTCATATTACTTTGAGCAATTTACTTACCCTAACTTTCCTTAACAGTAAAATGAATACTGTGATAATAATAGTATCTACCTCATGGGATTGATATAATGAGGAAATAAGATGATCTACACAAAGTGCTTAGAACATCATCTGGCATATGATAGGTCTCGATACATGTTATCCGTTGCTAATACTGTCTTCTTCAACGTATTTTCTTCAACTTCCATCTAGACTCCTGGGTTTCATATACCCACACTTTAGTTGGTGCCTTTTCTAGGCCTTCAGCCTATATGCCCTTCATTATTAGCAGAAAAGAAAGAAGTGCAGAAAAGAAAGAAGTCTGTTACTTCTCATGAACTTCAGAAATAAGATGGGCTATAGTGCTGAGCGGCTATATCCTTCAGTTTTCTAAGAAAAATCTCCCTTGATTTACCCTGAGCTAAATTCAATTTTATTTTTGAATAAAGTAAAATTTATTTAGCTCTCACAAGAGCCTCACTTGCAAATATTTCAAACCTACAAGAGTATTAATCTAAGAGAAAGGAGACCTGGTTGTAGTCCTAATGCTGCGACTAATTCTCAAAATAACCTTGAATAAGACTTCCTCTCTACTTTAGCTTTATTTATCTTATACAATGAAGGTATGAGATTAGACAATCTCCAAAAGCCTCTTTGTCTCTGAAATATTATGGTTCTGTGAGTCTACTTCTGCCACACAAGAATGCTTAAGAAGCAATGGAGGTTTTGCTTTATCATCTAGAGAAATAGTTTCTTTTTCTTACAATACTAAGGCACATTTTTGATGCCCTAGTAATTCAAGTGAAGCACTCACCAAGAAAAACTTCAGTAACTAGAGTAAGAACCCTGAAGGACACACAAAAAGTAAGTCACTTTCTGGAAATAATTAGACAAATTACCATGAAACCTATCACAGTTTGTTTGGGATGGTAAAACATGGTGTATGGGGTGAGCTAGCTCTCTTGGGTCTCTTTTATATGGACACTAATCCCAAACATTAGAGCTCAAAACATTTAAACAATTGCATTCCACTTCTGCCCCCACCCACCAAATTTATGTTCTTCTTAGGTGCAAAATGCATTCATTTCATTCCAATACCCTCAAAAGTCTTAACCTATTCCAGCATCAACTCAAAAGTCTAAAGTTTAAAGTCTAATATAAATATGAATATAAATATAAATATATATAAAACAGTATAAATATGGTCTGATTCAAGGTATAATTTGTCTTGAGAACAATTTTTGTCCAAATGTAAGTCTGTGAAATCAAGCAAGCTATGTGCTTCCAAAATACAATGGTGGAGCAGACACAAGATGGACATTTCCAGTCAAAAAAGGAGAAATAAGAAAGAACAAAGGAGTGATAATTATCAAGCAAGTTCAAAATCCAGCATGGCAAATAACATTAAATTTAGTGCTCAAAAATAATCTTTTTGATTCAATACTCTACCTTCCAGAAAAATTGTAGTGGGGATTTCACCTTTTTGACACACCAGGGAAAAGGTTCCACTCTCATTACTTTGGACAGCCCTGCCCCCATGGCTTTGCTGAGTGTGGTCCATACTGTAGCTCATGCAAGTTGGAATTTCATGCCTGTAATGCTCCCAAACTAAAATCAAACAGGGAATATCTAGATGGAAGATGACCACCATGAAACTGCAAACTGGCGTCACTCTCCCTGAGCAAGACAGAGAGTAGGGATCAAACTGTCAATAGATGGAGACATCTCAAACGCTTTTGGACAGGTGAAGCACCCTGGGCCCAGTAAATCTCTCTTTGAACACATACTGACTGGAAAATGATGGCAAATGTGGGTATACAGGCACCTCACACCCCACCATTCACCAGATTTGTACAGGGCTAAAGACCTGCCAAGTGAACAAGAGACAGTGAGTATACCTAAGATGTTTTGGGTCCATTCACTCTCTCTCAGCTGTGCATTGGTTGTCAGTCCAACACAGAAGAAGTCCAGGTCAGGGTATAGCAGTGGGCAACCAGACCCCAAATGGAACAACAAACATGCACTGGGTCAGCAGTGGTGACCACAGCTCTGGCTGGTTCCCAGGCAGGGAAAGCTCACATTCAGAGTGAACCTTGCTGATACCTGGCCCATCTTCCTAGCCAGATCAGGAAGAATCACCTCCAAGCTCTGCATGCCTACTAGGTAGATCCACTCCCTCCTTCCCCATGGCAGGGAAATTACTCTTTCTCAAGAGTAGAGTGTGGACTTGAACAGAGAGAGAGTGACACAAAAACACCCAAAAGGCTCATCCCCACACCCACTCTACTCAGAGTGCTAGCAGCCGAGGCTGCTACAGATGAAAAATCTGCCACAGGGTGGAGCAAGGAGCAGAAGTGAATGCCCCTCCTTATACTGAACCACGGAAAGGGTCCTAGAATAGAGGGTCCGTGACTAACTTCAGAGCAACAAATCCAAAATGAGTTACAGAAAGGGAAAAGATGCCTGCCACTAATGAGGAAAAATCAATGAAAAAATATAGACAATCCTCAGAATACCAAAGAGGCAGTGCCTGAGAAAGCAGCTATTAGAGCATAAGCAATAAAAACTCCAGAAAGACCTACCCCAGATGGCAGTCACAGAAATCAGAGATTGACTGGGTAAAATGAGCAGAGAGAACAAAAAGAAACTAGAAGTGAAACTCATCAAAGTCATACTGGAAGTAAAAGCAGCATTGGCAAAATTAAGAAGCCTATTCTGAAATAATGGAAACGAAGAACAACATCCTAGAAATCAAAAACAAAGTAACAGGCATAGGGAGCAGGATCAACTAAGCAGATAAAAGAATCTCAGAGCTTGGAAACCAAAATATGGAATTAACCCAGTCTGTCAAAAGCATTTAAAAAGCTGAAAAAACAAGGAACCTTGCCACAAAGAGATGTGGGACTATGTCAAGAAGCCAAATCTGCACCTGATTGGTATACCTGAAGCAGAAAGGGGAACCGAGAACACCATGAAACAAACATTCCGTGAGGTCATCCAAGAAACTTTCCACATCTTGTAGAGAGGCAACCATCCAAGCACAAGAGATTCAGAGAACCCCTGCAAGATATTACATGAAAAGACCAACACCAAGACATATAGTAATCCACTTCCACAAAGTAAGCATGAAAGAAAAAATTCTAAAGGCAGCAGGAGAACAAGTTCAGACTACCTATCAGGGAAAACCCATCAGAATCGATCCAGAATTATCTGCAGACACACTACAAGCCAGAAGGAACCGAGGTCCAATCTTTAACATTCTTAAAGATGAACAATTCCAGACAAGAATTTCCTACCCTGCCAAGCTAAGCTTCAACAGTGATGGATAATTAAAATTTGTCCAAGATATTCCATATTGAATATGCTGTTTCCAGACCAGCCCTTCAGGAGATACTTAAGAAGGTGATGAACACAGAAAAAGAAATGGTCATACCCATCCCAAAAGTACAGGCAAGCACAAATTCAGCAGAGCATACAGAGGACTCACAAAGATAAAAATACACACATATATTAAAACAAAATTAAATAGAAAACAAAGCAATCCCATAAGAGCTACATGACAGGGATAAACTCTCACATTTAAATAATAAATTTGAACAGAAATGAACTAAATGTGCCACTGAAGAGACATAGAGTGGCAAACTGGATTTAAAAAGTGTGATCCAAAATTCTACTGTCTTCAGGAAACTCCTATCACTGCAAAGGACACCCACAAGCTCAAAATTGGGGGCTTAAAAATGGTCTTTCAGGCAAATGGAAAACAAAAGAAAGCAGTAGTAGTTATTATGATATCAGACAAAGCATACTTCAAACCACCGAATGGTAAAAAGGGCACAGGAGGACACTACATAATGATAAGAGGTTCAATCCATCAGCAAGAAATATCCATCTTAAACATTTATGCACCCAACACAGGAGGACCAGATTTTATAAAACAGCTATTAAGTTAACTAAAAGAGGACATTGACTCTCACACAATCATAGTTGTACACTTAAATACCACATTAATAGCTCTAGGTAGATCACTGAGGTAAAAAACCGACAAAGAGATCTGGAACCTTAACTCAACACTTGATCAAATGGATTTAATAGACATCTACAGAACACTCCACTTAACATCTACAGATAATACATTCCACTCATCAGAACATGCAACATACTCTAAGATCAATTATATTCTCAAACATAAACCAGGTGTGAACAAATTTCAAGTGACTGAAATAATGCCATACATCTTCTCAGGTCACAATAGAATAAAAATAAATATCACCACCAGCAAAATTCCCCCAAAACACTCAAAGACTTGGACACTAAAAATCATGCTGCTGAATGACTTATGGGTCAACATGGAAATCAAGACAAATAAAAAGATTCTTGGAAATAAATGAAAATCAAGACACATCTTATCAGAATCTTTGGGTTGTCATGAAAACAGTATTAGGAGGAAAATTCACAGCATTGCATGCACATATAAAGAAAACAGAAAAATCTCAAGAAAACAGTCTAATATCACACCTAAGAGAGCTGAAAAGGCAAGGCCATCAAATGCCAACTTCAGCAGAAGAATCCAGACAAGCAAGATAAAATCACAACTGCACGATATAGAAGACAAAAATATCATAGAAAGGATCTACAAGACCAAAAGTTGATTCTATTAGAGGATTAATAAGATTGACAGACTCCTGGCCAGACTTACTTAAAAAAAGAGAGCTAAAGTCCAAAAAACAGAGTTAGAAATGCAAAAGGTAAAGTCACAACTGATCCTGAAGAAATTCAAAAAATTATCAGAGATTACTATGTACAGCTTTATGCAAATAAACTCAAAAACCTAGATGAAATGGACATCTCTCTGATATCACACAACCTCCCAAGGTTAAAACAAGAAGAAATTGAAACTCTAAACAGATCCATAACAATTGAGGAAATTGACTTCGTCATAAAAAAATTGTTGTCCAAAAAAAAGCCCTAGACCAGGTGGCTTCCCAGTTGAATTCTACAAGACATATAAGGAGGAGCTGACGCCAATCTTATCGAAAGTATTCCAGGAAATTGAGAATGATGAAATTCTCCCCCAAACATATTATGAAGCTAACATCACACTCATACACAAACCTAGCAAAGACACAACAAGGAAAGAGAATTACAGGCCAATCCTCTTGATGAACATAGCTGCAAAAATTCTTAACAAGATTCTAGCAAATTGGATCCAGCAATGTATCTCAATGATCATCCACCATTACCAGGTGGAGTTTATTCCTGGGATATAGAACTGGTTCAACATTTGCAAGACCACAAACATAATTCAGCACATTTACAGATATAAAACCAAAAACGACATGATTATATCATTAGAGAAAAAAAAATCATTCAACAATATCCAGCATCCCTTCTTGATAAAATCCTTAAGGACCTAGGCATAAGAGGAACATTCCTCAAAACAGTAAGAGCCATCTATAATAAGCCCACAGTGAACATTTTACTCAATGGGCAGAAGCTGGAAGTATTTGCCCTAAGAACGGGAACAAGACAAGGATGTCTATTCTCACCCTTCCTGTTCAACATAGAGCTAAGAGTCCTAGCCAGAAAAATTGGGCAAGAGAAAGAAATAAGGGCTATCCAAATAGGAAAAGAGGAAGTTTAGCTATCTCTCTTTGCAGACTCTATACCTTGAAAACCTCAGGGAATCTGTCAAAAGCTTCCTCACACTGGCATATGACACCATTTGGTATAGTCTCAGGTTACAAAAACAATGTGCAAAAGATAAGTGCATTTCTATACATGAGCAACAAGCAGGCAGAGAACCAAATAAAAAGTACAGTCCTATTCACAATAGCCACTAAAAAATGAGATACCTTGGCATCCACCTAACTAGTTAAGTGAATGACCTTTACACTAAGAACTAGAAAATGATGCTCTAAGAAATAAGGATGGCACAATCAAATGGAAAACATTCCATTCTCATGGATTGAAAGAATCATTATCAAGATGTTTATCCTACCCAAGGCAATCTACAGATTCAATGCAATACCCATCAAATTACCCATATCATTTTTTCAGACCTCAAAATGACAATTAAGAAATTCATATGGAAACAGAAAAGAGCATAAATAGCTAAAACATTCTTCAGCAACAGGAACAAAGTGGAAAATGCCACACTTCCAGGCATTAAATTTTATTACAAGGATACAGTCACCAGGATGGCATGGTTTTAGTACAGAAATAGGGAATGGAGCAGGAAAGATATTCAGGAAGAAAAAACATCATCTCTCAAACAACTCATTTTCGACAAAGCTACCAGTAACAATTACTGGGGAAAGGAGATCATGTTTAGCAAACTGTGCTGGGGAAAGTGGCTGACCACATGCAGAAGAATGAAACTCGACCCCTGCCTATCACCACATACAAAAATCAACTCAAAATGGACCACAGACCTAAACATACAAAGCCTCAAACTATAAGAATTCTAGAAGAAAACCTAGGAAACACCTTTATGCACATTGGAGTAGGCAACAAACTTTTACGAAGTCCCCAAAAGAAAATGCCATAAAAGCTAAGATAGACAAGTGGGACCTCATCAAACTGAAAAACTTTTGCCTAGCAAAAGAAATCAAGAGAGTGGGGAGACAACCCATAGAATGGGAAAATATATTTACAAGTTATGCATCTGACAAAGGCATAGCATCCAGGGTGTACAAGTAATTAAAAATTAAAGCAAACAAACAAACAAACAACCAAACGACTCCATTAAAAAGTGGGCAAAGGATATGAACAGACACTTCTCAAAAGATGAAATACAAGTAGCCAATAGACACATACAAAAATGTTCTGTCTCATTAATCATCAGAGAAATGCAAATCAAAACTATAATGAGATACTGCCTAACTCCGGTAAAGATGGCTATCATTGATAAGTCAAAAAACAACAGCTGCTGGCACATGTGTGGAGAAAAGATAATGCTTTTGCACTGTTGGTGGGAGTACAAGCTAGTTCAATCTCTATGGAAAGGATTGTGGCAATCCTAAAAGAACTAAAAATTGGCCTTCGATATGTTCCAGCAATCCCTCTCCTGGGAATATACCTGGAGAAACATAAATAGTTCTACAAAAAGACATCTGTGCATGCATGTCTACCTGCCACACTAGTCACAATAGCAAAAACATGGTACCAACCTTACAGTTCATCGAATGTGGACTGGATAAAGAAAATGTGGTACATATACGCAATGAAGTATTACACAGTCAAAAAAGAACAAAATCATGGACTTCGTGACAAATTGACTGGAGTTGGAGGCCATCACTCTAAGTGAACTATCAAAGAAACAAAGATCTGAATATGCATGTTCTTACTCATAAGTGGGCCTTGAGCAATAGGAACATTAGTACAAGGGAGGGAATGGGCACTTACTTCTAGGGGAAAGAGAAAAGAAAGATGGTGGGGGGGCACATGGAAACACAAACTGTACTTGCTTCATTACTGGGGTAGTGAGGGCCAGTTAGAGTTCCCAAACTTCACCTGCATGCAGTTTGCTTATGTAGTTAATCCTCACTTGTACCCCACATTCCTATAATAAAATTAAATTTCAAAAATGAAACAAAAATCAAATACTGGTGTCTCTACTAGTCTGAGGTCTTGAGAGCAGCCCTACCCTACAGGTCTGCTGTGTATTACCCTAATGATGGCTGTCTGTGGTAGCCACACCCATGTGATGGTTCTCTGCTTGTGCTTCACAACTCTCTGGTGCATCCTTTCAAATCTAAGTGACGGCAGCCACGCTCACAGCCTTTCTGAACACAGTGCATACTGCTCTCACAGTCTTCCAGAGCTGCACCTAAGACAGCCAAGGAACACAGTGATGGAGTGCAAGAAGTGGAGTCCATGATATAAGGTGGTGCCTGGCATCCAAGACATCTCCTTTGAAATAGGTATGAACCCCCAGCCCACAGGCCCCTGTACTCTGGATCTGTGATAGGAAAAGCAGTCCTGATGATCAAAATACCTTCAGAATCTTTCTTTCATTGTCTTGAAATACAGGTTCTTGTTCGTCTTTAGATGACTGACTAATGTCCCTATTGTCTTAATGAATTAAATAATAGCTTCTAGCTTCTGTTGAGATGACTGATCCATATTAATCACTTTAGCAAATTTGGTCATCTTTATCGTATTCTCTCCCAGATGTTCTAATTTTTTACAATCTGGATTGACTACACGTTTTTCAAATTTTAAGTTATGTTTTCCTTTTAATCAATGATTCCATTTTTAAGTCATTTCTCTCTTCTTACACTTCACTATAAACAGTCAAGGGAGATTAGGCTACTGCTTCATTATTTTGTTTAGACAGTTCCAATATCTATTTTTATTGTTCACAAGATCTACTTTGCACAAAATACTAGTACATGAACACAATTCAGGCAAGTTTGTTGCCACTTTATAGCAAGGCTGGTGTTTCCTCCATTGTTCATTAACACATTCCTCATTTTTATCTGAGATCTCATCAAGGCTTTTACTGTCCATATTTCTACAAATATTCTGTTCACAACTACTTGGTTATCTTCTAAGAAGGTTGAGGCTTTCTTTACAGCTCTTCTCTTCATCCAAACTTTTACCAGGATCACTCTTAACACTTCATTCACAGCAATGCAGGCTTTTGCCAACATGCACTTCAACCCAATACTTAACCTTTACCCAATACCCAGTTCTAAAGTCATTTCCACATTTTTAGAGATTTGTTATAGCAGCACCCTATTCTTGGTACCAGTTTTCTATCTTAGTTCATTTGGGCTACTATAACAAAATATCATAGCTTGGTTGGCTTATAAGCAACAGAAACTTGTTTCTCAGTTTTTGGAGGCTAGGAAGTCCAAGATCAAGGCACTGATAGATTTAATGTCTACTGAGGGAACACTTACTGATTAATTGAAGGCTATATTTTAAATGCGTCATCAGGTAACAGAAGGGACACTCTAGTGTTCTGGCTTATATTTTATAAGGACACTAATCCCATTCATGAAGGTTTTGCCTTCATGATCTCATCACCTCACACAAGCCCCAGCTCCTAACACCATCACCTTGAGGGTTAGGATCTCAACATACAATTATTGGTGGGACAGAACCATTCAGAACACAGCAGAACCTGAGAGGTAAAAAGGCCCTAATCTTGCCCAGTTTAAATTTGTAGGTCCCATTTTCAGCAAGTGTGAAAGTAAAACTGATTTGTTGTGATTCATGTGAGCTGGTATGGTCAGGGCAGGGTTGAGGCTGGGGCCAGGTCCCTGAAAAAACCTAACAATACCCACTTATGCTCGAATTTTCACAGATGCCCATATTGTCTATACCATACTTAGGAGGTGATGAATACTCAGAATATCAAGAGTCTCCAATCAGTGGCCAAGGTATACTGAAGTATAGATCTACCTCAGCTAGGAAATAGTCTATGTCACCAGAACTCTACACACATCAATGAGAAGAATAAGGAAAATTACAAATGGAAAAATTAAGATGATCCCTGAATTCAAACCGCTGGGTTGTCACTATTAGAGTATCTAAAATTAGAAAGACTCATTACCAAGTGCATCAGGATTTGAAACAACTATAGTTCTAATACATTATTGATGGGAATATAAAATAGTACAACCACTTAAGAAGACAGTTAAGCAAATTCTTAAAAAGTTAAACATATGCCTACCACATTACCCAGACATCCCACTGCTAGATATTTAATAAAGAGAAGTAAGCATAGGACCAAGCAAATACTTGTACATAGATACAAATGACAGCTTTATCTGTGTAGCTAAAAATTGGATATAAATGTTTCCAGTTGAATGGGTAAGTAGATTGTGAAACATCTATAAATGGAATATTACTTAACAATTAAGAGAAATGAACTACCGATATAAAATGAATTCAGGGATCATCTCAAAATAATTTTGCTAATGGAATGAAGCTAAGCAAAAAAGTACATTCTATAATAATTTCATTGATATAAAACTTTAGAAAAAATAAACATTTATAATAATAGCAGGCACATTAGCAGTTGTCTGAGGGAAAATATGAGATGAGGAATGAAGAAAAGGCAGAGGTTTTACAAAGTAGACTTTACTAGTCATACATATTTTCCCTTATAGCTTAGCATATAATCCTACAGTCAACAGCCATGCATTGAGCTGCCTCTACTTCATTTCACTTGAAGAAGAAAACCAAGAAATGAGTGTGAGGAAGATGAGAACTTCAGGCAGATAATCCCAAAATACAGCAACCATAAGTGCCAATCACTTTCCAGGATGTTTGGAATGAATGGAACAATTTGAAAAGAAAAAAAGTATGTGTACACAGGAGGTGTCAAAGCATGCACAATTCTCCCCCATCCAGTCTCCCTCCTTTCATGTCCTATCATGTCACCACCTACTAACCCTCCCCTATCTATCGTCCTTGAATTCAAACTGCAAAACTCCCCAGGCCACTAACAAATTGCTCCGATTCCTTGGTTGGCAAAGTAAAATCAAAGCATTTATTTGGCCAACTTCCACCCATAAATGTGAATGCACAACAACCTGTTCTGCTTTTATCACTTTCTAATCTTTTTTATTTATCTCTCAGTTTTGCCCAGTGGTAGAAAACTTCTTCTCATCATCCTTCCAAATATAAATTTCCCACTAAATACATCATTCCATCACCCACTGACACTTTGTTAATTCATTAGTTAAGCAATTTCAGAAATGCTCACCTTTGGATACTGTAGCAGATGAAGAGTTAGATAAGACCTATAAAACAGAAAGGATATAAGTGTAATACCTCTTACAACTTGAGATTGGGTAATCAGTGTATCTTTCAAGAAGGCAAAGTGATTGCATTGCAGAAGGAGATGTTGTAGGGCTTATATAGTTAGAGAAGATATGAGACCATTAGTGGTCTAGAGATTACTGATAGTGTGCTATCTTTCCAGGAAATAGATAAACTTCTTTAAGGAGGTTTATGTGAGTAGGAGAATAGGATGGAATTGCCACCAGAAAGATCGTGAGCTGGTGTGATATCAAAAACAAGACCTGGATAGATACTAAATACAACAAAGAAGTGACAGTTCTAAACATAAGGAACTGAAGATAATTTCCTTAATCAGAACTCCTCTTCATATATTTGGAACAAATGTTTTATTCACTTAAGGTACTTGGGGCAACAAGAAATGGCCAGTAACCTAGCTGCTATGAAGAGGAAGCTCCTGGTAGCTAATTGTTTTTTTGTTTTGTTTTGTTTTGTTTTTTCTGCTAAGAATCCAGAAAACGTTGATGATGGTGCCTAGGACATTATTCAAAACATAATTATTGAACACTTTTGATGTACTAGGCATTTATTGCATGCTGGAATACAACAATGAATGGAACAAAGTCCCTGTTCATATTGAGCTTACAGGTATACAGTATACAGGAAATAATTTCATATTAAACAAATGAATATAAAGGAAAAAGGTGAAAGGCACAGATTATTATGTGTTTTGAAGGAAATAGACAGTGATGTGAGAAACAGTAACAGTTGAGGATTGGGGCTGACACTTCAGATGTTTCCCAGGGAAGCCTTACTCTGTGGAGGTAGATATAAGCTGAGACCTCTAGAATAAAATAGATCCAATCACGTTAAGATATGGAGGAAGAGGATTTTAAGCACTGGAAACATCAAGGGCAAAAGATGTATAGTGAGCCAGGCTCGGTGGCTCAGCCTGTAATCCCAGGAGGCTGGTAGATTGCCTGAGGCCACGGGTTCGAGACAGGCCTGGGCAACTTGGCGATCCCTCATCTCTACAATAAATAAAAAATTAGCCGGGCATGGTAGTGCGCACCTGTAGATCCAGCTACCTGGAAGGCTGAGGCGGAAGGATCACCGGAGTCCAGCAGGTCGCAGCTGCGGTGGCCAGGAGCGGCCACTGCACTCCAGTCTGGGCGACAGAGTGAGACTCCAACTCAAAAAAAAAAAAAGATTTATAGTGAAAATAGAAATGTCAAGAGACCAATTTGGCTGAAGCATAGTGAATGAAAGAGAGAGTATAATGAGAGAAGATTTGAGAAGTAGGCCAGAACCAAGGCTTTAGAGGTCTTTATAGGACTTAGTAAGCATTTGATTTTGAATGTAATACATTATTTTGAAGTATTTTATGCAAGAGAATGATATCTGCATTACAGCTGCTATATTTAGAATGAATTTTGAGGAAGAAAAGTGGGCAAGAGTAAAAGAGGAAAAAAACCATTGCAGTAACCCAGGTAAAAGATGATGATGAAGATGGATACAGAGAAAACTGAACTGATTGGAACTCTATGTTAGAAAGTAGATTTGACAGAACTTACTTAGGACTGAATATGAAAGACGAGAAAAAGAGAACATTCAAGAATGACACTTACTTTTTTGACTTGAACAAATAGGTAAATACTGTGCCATCTACTGTGATGAGAAAGACTGTGAGGAAGGAATTTAAGGGCAGAAATCAAGAGTTCTCTTTTGACAGGATTGTATTTAAGATGCTGGTGAAATATTTATATTGAGATGAAAAGTAGGCATTTATGCAAAATTAAAGCTCAGGGGAAAGGTCAAAACTAAACTTATATATTTGCAACTTGTAAATATGGATGGAGTTTAAAACAATGGGGCTATACAGTATCAACTAGGAAGAGAGGGTAAGGAGAGAAGAGACGTAGACTCAAATTAGTGTTCTAAGGATCCCAGAGTTAAAGGAGAGCAAGCCAGCAGCGGATTGCACTAAGGGACAATAAGTGAAGGTAGAAAATAAACCAGGAAGGTAGTATCATGGAAGATAAAAAAAAGAATGATTTTAAAAAATTGAATTGTTTTTTTCTAGAAACTAACTTAGCTATTTATAATCTTTTGTGGTTACATACATATTTTATATATATTTTTTCTATTTTTGTAAAAAGTACCATTGAAATTTTGATAGAAATGACATTGAATCTATAGATCTCTTTGAGTAGTATGGACATTTAAACAACATTAAGTCTTCCAATCCATAAACATGGATGTCTTTCCATTTATTTGTGCCCTTTTAAATTTTTCATCAATGTTTTGTAGGTTTTAGTAAACAAGTGTTTCACTTCCTCAGTTAATTTTTTTCTTAAATTTCTTATTCTTTTTAGTGCTATTTTAAATTGGATTGTTTTCCTGATTTTCTTGTCAGATAGTTTGTCATTAGTGTATAGAAACACAGCTAAATTTTGTATGTTAATTTTATGCCTTGCAAATTTACTGAACTTGTTTATTGGTCCCAACAGTTTGTTTATGGAGTCTTTAGAGTATTCTACATAGAACATTATATCATCAGCAAAGATAATTTTACTTCTTTCTTTCTAATTTGGGTGCCATTTATTTCTTTTCTTGCCTAATTCTTCTGACTAGGACTTTCAGTGCTATGTAAATAGAAATGGTGAGAGTGGTTATCCTTGTCTTACTCCTGATCTTAGAGAAAAAGCTTTCGATTTTCACCATTGGGCATTATGTTAGCTGTGGAATTTTCATATAGTATTGTCTTTTTTATGTTGAAGTAATTCATTTATCCTCCTAGTTTGTTGAGAGTTTTTGCCATGAAAAGATGTTGAATTTTGTCAAATTCTTCTTCTGCATCTACTGAGGTAATGACATGATTTTTAAAATTTATTCTGTTGATGTGATGTATCACATTAATTTATTTTTGTTCATTGAACCATTCTTGCATCCCAGAGATAAATCCCACTTGTCTATGGTGTATGACTCTTATATTTACTGTTGAATATAATTTACTAGTGTTTTGCTGAGAATTCGTACATCAAAGTTCAACAGAGTTATTGACCTATAGATTCTTGTAATAGTTTGTCTGGCTTTGGTATCAGGGTAATGCTGGCTTCATGAAATGAGTTTAGAAGTGTTGACATCCTAATATCAAAATATATTACAAAGCTACATTAATCAAAAGAGTCTGGTACTGGTATAAACAAAAACACATAGACCACTGGAACAGAATACAGTGTCCAGAAACAAATCTACACATATATGGCCCACAAATCTTCAACAAAGTTGTTAAGAATACACAATGAGGAAAGTATAGTCAGTTCAATAAGTGGCACATGGAAAACTTGATATCCATATGTAAAAGAATAAAACTGGATAGTATGGTCATTATTAAAGACCATATGGAGGTTCCACAAAAAATTAAAAATAGAACCACCATAAGATAAAGCTATGTCACTACGGGGTACATACACAGTAAATGAAATTAACATTCTTAAGAAATACTTGCACTCTCATGTTCATTGCAGCATTATTCACTATAGTCAACATATGGAATCAGCTTGTGTCCATCAATGGATAAATGAATAAAGAAAATTTTATTTATATATATATTTATAATTCACCCTAAAAAAGAAAGAAATATCATTTGTGACAAGATGAATGAATTTGGAGGACATTGTGATAAGTGAAATAAGCCAAGCACAGGAAAACAAATACTGCATGATGTTATTTATTTGCAGAATTTTAAACAATGTCAAACTCATAGACGCAGAGAGCAGAATGGTGGCTTCCAGGAACTGGAGCAGGGACCATAATGGTAATGGGAAGATATTTATTGGTTAAAGGGTATACAATTTCAGTTACAATGAATAATTCTGAAGATCTATTGTGCAGCATGATGAATGCAGTTAATAATAATGTACTGTAAATAGTATTTGAAAATTACTAAGAAATTAGATATTAAATTCTCTTAACAGCCGGGCTCGGTGGCTCAGCCTGTAATCCCGTGCCTTGGGAGGCTGAGGAGAGTGGATTGCCTGAGCCCGCGGGTTCGAGACCCGCCTGGGCAGGCGAAACCTCATCTCTACAATAAATCAAAAAAAAAAATTAGCCGAGCGTGGTAGCGCACGCCTGTAATTCCGGCTACTCAGAAGGCTGAGGCGGAAGGATCACCGGAGCCCAGCAGGTACAGGCTGCGGTGGCCGGGAGCGGCCACTGCACTACAGTCTGGGCGATCGAGTGGGACTTCAACTCAAAAAATAAAACAAAACAAAACAAAACAAAAAAATTCTCTTACCACAAAATAACATGCAAGGCAATTAACCTGCTAGCTTGATTTAATCATTTCAACATATATCAAAACATTGTTCTACACCATTAATATACACAACTCTGTCAATCAGACTTAATACAAAAAAAGAATTAAACAATACCCTTATATTGCACTATACACAAAAGTCTATTCAAAATGGATTAATGACTTAAACGTAGGATCTGATACTATAAAATTCCTAAAAGAAAACACAAGGAGAATTATTTTATGACATTAGTCTTAGCAATGATTTTATCTAAATCACACCAAAATCACAAGGAATAAAAACAAGTAAGACTGCATCAAACTAAAAAAGCATCCACACAGCTAAAGAAACACTCAACAATGCAAAAAGGCAACTTACAGAATAAAAGAAAATATTTTCAAACCTAATATTTCATCTGAAAAGGGGTTAATCTCCAAAATATATAAGGAGTCTTTACAACTGTATAGTAAAATAATAATAATGATAACTTGATTTTAAAATGGGCTGAAAATTTGAATAGATATTTCTCCAGAGAAGAAACAAAAATAACCAACAAATATATGAAAAAAAATGTTCCATATTACTAGTCATCGGGTAAGTGCAAAGTAAAAACACAGTAGAATATTACCTCACACTTGTCAGGATGACTATTACTTTTTTAAAAATCACTCAAAGGACAACAAATGAAGAGGATGTGGAGAAATAGGAACCCTTTCACATTGATGGTGGCCGTCGCTGCTGCGTCGCGTTTCGTGCTTTGAGGCGCCCAGATGCGGGATTTCCCCAGCAGGTCTTCTCACCGAGTGCTCCAACGCGTGGACGATGCGGCCCGGAGAATACCATGGGAAATAATCAGTCAGTCCCTCTGGATTCTCTTCTTGAATGCATCCTAAACTATCGGGATAAGTTTGACCCAGACAACTTGAAGGAAAAGAGTCTGATATTCTGTAACGTAGCATAGCCCTGATATAAGCTTGGGGACCGAGAACAATGGCCCCATGTTTTGCAAACAAGGTAAATATTCGGAGGTTCTGTATGCCCAAGCCTTTATGGCTCTCTCTCAGGATCCTTTGCCGTGCAAGAAAGCTGGGAAACTAAGTCCCCAAATCTCAACCAGTCCTCGATATTGTGGATGACCCTTTACTTCAAGCCCTGCCTGCTCTGGGATCTAAACCCTACCTTATGGCACTACACCTTCTCTTCTGCGTTCACATCCACTACCTCTTGATAATACTGAAGGCCTTCTTACATGAGAAATGGCACTCTTTGCCCAGCCTTCACGCCACAGACTGTTTGTCCTCTCCATGAAGTGACAGGTCTTGAAGGTGCCGTCCAAGTCCAGGTCCCTTTTGCTATTACTGACATCCAACAGTGCAGGAAAAAGCTAGGAAAATACCTGGAGTATCCAGATAAATTCACAGATGGGTTCCAAACCCTGACTTTGGCCTTTGGGCTCTCTTTGGAGAGATGTGATTTATTCTTGCTAATTGCAGTACCCCAGTTGAAAAGGATTACATCATGGATGCTTCCCAAAAAGAGATCAGTGAAATTTTTCCCAGGAATGCACAGGGAAATTACACCAGGGGAGAAACTGTCCCTATAACAGATCCAGAGTGGGACCATAACACCCCTGGGGGACTGAGTAGAAGAGCTGAATTCCTAGAGAAGCTCCTGGCTGGGATGAGGAATAGAATACAAAAATCTGTAAATTATGACAAATTGAGATCAACTGTCCAGGGAAAAGATGAAAATCCGGCCGCATTTTATGACAGACTGGAGAAAGGTTTTAGAAAATATGCCAACTTGGATCCGACTTCTCTGGAAGGCAGGGCACTGTTAGGGCAGTACTTTATGTCAGTTAGCCCCTAACATTAGATGTAAGCTCCAGAAATTACTAATGGGTCCCCAAACTAGCCAAACTTTACTAGTAGATAAGGCTTTTATGGCATATAACAATCGGGATCCTAAGGAAGGAAAAAAGGAACAGAGCAAGGAAAGACTTAACGGCAGTTGCAATTGACAAAGCCCTTTATACTCAAAAACCATCCAAGAGTTTACTCAAGAACAGGAGATAAAATTCTACAGATCCATGGTTTAAATGCAAGAAGAGTGGACATTGGGCAAGGGAATGCACCTGATCATCTCTGGCGCCATGCCATTTTTGCCAAGATACTGAAAATGACCTCTGGCACTGGATCCGATAACAGATCTGGTTGAGACAAAGGACTTTCTACAAGAGCATACATGGACACTTCTGTGGGAAACTTGTAGGCGGGAGACTTCCCACCAGTTAGTGCAACATTTAAACTTGGCCAATGGAACAAACCACATACTGGGCCCATCCAGTGACCAAACTGTACTACCCTAGTTGAAGATCTGGAAACCCTACAGAATTTGATTGTTGGGCTGTGGAGCTATGCTCGTGTTGGGCCGCTCCTGTCTCTGGAGTGTGCTGTCACTTCTACCCTGGCCTAAAAAGCTACTCTTTGCCTTTGCTACTGGTGTGTTTCATCCAATTTTTTATTCAAGACATCAAGAACATGAATTTTACCAGCGGATCGTAACTGTGAGCACTGCCAACACTATGAGCAAACTACATGTCCCAGAGTGGGCTGGCCCATGTGTGCTAACTCCCTGCCCTGAGACACTTCTCAGAACGGGTGGAAGAGTTGTGTGCCTGTGCCTGGCTCTTGTCCTCCTGTCTGTGCAAGTCCAGAACACCCCCAAGAAGAAAGTTTGGGTTGACCAGGTGGACCTGTGGGTCTTTAGGGCTCATGAGAGGAGACATGGCAGCGGCTCAGGGACCTACCAAGTCCATGTTAAGAGGCTTAGGAAAACATTTACTTGCTGTCGCGCTGAGGTCACAGGGTTCCTGATGCTGTGAGGGTCGCCTGCCCCTGTGACATGTGCTATCCCTGCTCCAGTCTTGTGGGTTGACACTGGCAACATGGTGTTTCCAGAATGAACAACTTCTTGGTGAATTCTATCATAAAATAGAAAAAAAGAAAGAAAAATGGTACAACCATTTAAGAGAATAGTATGAAATTTCCTCAAAACAGAGAAACCAGAACTAACATATGAACCAACAATTCAATTTCTGGGTATTTATCCAAAAATTTGAAATCAAGGTTTTGAAGATATATCAGCACTCTTGTTTTATTTCATAATTAGTCACAATACATAAGATGTGGAAACAACCTAAATGCTCACCGACAGATGAATGAATAAGAAAGGTGGTATATACATACAATGGGATACTACTCAGCTTGTACACAATTCTGAAATATGTGACTGCACAAACCTTGAGAACATGTACTAAGTGAAATAAACTAGTTACAGAGAGACAAACTCTCCATGATTCCATTTATCTGAGATATCTAAAATAGTCACAGAACGAAAGAGTGGGATGGTGGTTGCCATAGGTTGGGGGAAAGACAACAGAGGAGTTACTAATCAATGAGCATATTTCAGTTAAGCAAGATGAACAAACCTTAGAGAGCTGCTTAAGCATTGTATCTATAGTCAAGAATAATGTATTATACACTTAAAAATTTGATAAGAGGGCAAATCGCCTAGTAAGTGTTATTATCACAATATTTTTTAAGTATGGAATGATCAATATTTAAACTTTACCAAGAGGCAGTAATTTGAAGTCAGAAAAACATTGGATTTGACAATATGTAGATCATTGGTGATCTGAACCAGGGTAATTTCCGTAGAATCTAGTTTGGAGTGACTTAGAAGTGAAGAAATAGAGATAGTACTTCTAAATGACACCTTTGAGAAGTTTTTCTTTCTTTCTTTTTTTTTGAGTTGGAGTCTCACCCTGTCACCCAGACTGGAGTGTAGTGGCCGCTCCCGGCCACCGCAGCCTCGACCTGCTGGGCTCCGGCAATCCTTCCGCCTCAGCCTTCCAAGTAGCTGGAATTACAGGCGCGCGCTACC
>CAUYQG010219116.1:0-11186 GCA_963574415.1 Tarsius wallacei | reverse complement strand
TTGAGCTTTTATAACTAAAGCTGCTGTGAACATTTGTGTACAAGTCTTTCTATAGATTAATCCTTTCATTTCTCTTAGTAAACACCTAGGGGTGAAATGGCTGGATATTGTGGTAAATTGATATTTAAGAAACTGCTAAACCGTTTTCCAAAGTGATTGTACCACTTTTTATTTCTAGTAACGTAGGAGATTTCTAGTTCTTTCACATGCTTACAAACACTTTGTAAGGCTTTTTAATTTTAGCCATTCTGATAGGTGTGTAGCGGTTTCTCATTCTAGTCTTAATTTGCATTTCCTAATGACTACTGATGTTGAGCACCTTTCCGTGCATTTATTTGCCACCTATTAACAGATACCTTCTTTGGTGAAGTGTCTGTTCAAATCTTTTGTCTATTTTTAAAATTGGGCTATTTGTTTTCTTATCATTGAGCTCGGAGAGTTTTTGTATATTTTGTATACCAGTCCTTTATCAGATATATATGGTTTGCAAATATTTTCTCTCAGTATGTAGCTTATATTTTTTAATCTTTATCTTGTTTTCTTAACATTGTCTTTTGAAGAGCAAAATTTTAAAATTTTTTTCTTTTTCTTTTCTTTTTTTTTTTTTTTTGGAGCCAGAATCTCACTCTGTCATCCAGGCTGGAGTACAGTAGCATGATTCCACAGCCTTGACTTTCTGGGCTCAGGCAATCCTTCTACCTCAGCCTCCTGAGTAACTAGTACTACAGGCACATGTCACCTCACTCAGCCACTTTTTTTATTTTTTGTAAAGACAAGATCTTCCTATGTTGCCTAGGCTGGTCTTGCACTTCTGGGCTCAAGCAATCCTCCTGCCTCAACCTCCCAAAGTGCTGAAATTACAGACATGAACCACTGCTCCCAGCCAAAGTTTTTAATTTTGATAAAGTTAAATTTATCAACCTGCTTTTGGTGTCATAGTTTTCAGCTTTATTTTTGCTTTTTAGATTTTACAACTCTGTACTTAGGGTCATACATGTCTAAGCGTATACTTCTTTTTGATGAATTGATTCCTTTATCATTATAAAATTTTCTTCTTTATTCCTGGTATATTTCTTGTTTTGAAATCTACCTAGTCTGTTTTAAATATAATCACCACTCAGCTTTATTTTAATTAATGTTTGTGTTATATGTCTTTTACTTTCTTTTTATTTTTTAAAAATCCATGTCCTTATATTTAAAATGGGTTTGCTATAAGCAGCATATTGATTTTTTTATCCATGCTGACAAGCTGGACCTGTTTTAGGTTCGGCCATTTGCGCTTTATATCATTATTGACCTGGCTGGGTTTCCTCTCCCTGTTTGTCTTCTGCTTGTCCCAACTGTCCTTTATTCCTTTTTCCTCTTTTCCTGACTTCTTTTGGATTGATAGAATACTTCTATGATTTTATTACTTTCTCTCCATTAGTGAGTTATTAGCTATCCTTCTTTGTTTCCTTCATTGTTGCTCTAGGGATTGCAATATATCTTTGAGCTCCCACAGACGACCTTCCTACAATAGAGTGTCACTTCCTGTCCTTTATCAGATATATGATAAAGTGAAAACCGGACACCCTAACGCCTCCATCCCCACCCCATGCCTTCTGCCAGCATTGCCATACATTGTCCTTGTATGTATGTCATAAACGTCACAACAGGTTATTTTTGCTTTAAATAGTCGATTTTTTCTTTTTCTACTTTTGAAGGAAAAACAATTGTCTTTTAAGGAAATTGAAAAGCAAGAAAAACTATCTTTTCTTTTTACTTTTTGGTCTCTCTCTCTCTCTTTTTTTTTTTTTGTAGAGTTGGCGTCTCACTCCGTCACCCAGACTGGAGTGCAGGGGCCGCTCCCGGCCACCGCAGTCTCGACCTGCTGGGCTCCGGTGATCCTTCCACTCAGCCTTCTGAGTAGCCAGAACTACAGGCGCGCGTTACCATGCCCTGCTGATTTTTGATTTATTGTAGAGATGAGGTCTCACCAAGTTGCCCAGGCGGGTCTGGAACCTGTAGGCTCAGGCAATCCACTCATCTCAGCCTCCCAAGGCACGGGATTACAAGCTGAGCCACCAAGCCCGGTTTGGTCTCTTTCTAAAAAGAGAGAAAATGATTTTTTTATACTTACCTGTAAGTGTGTGAAATGATGAATCACATGATATTAAGTGAGTAATAAAAATTATTTATTTGAACAGGATCACTGTCTCAAGAGCTGTGATGGTCACTTGTATATAAAAAAGAATTGGCTCGGATCCATCGTCTTCCCTTTTTCCGCTCTTTTGCAACAATCTGAGGTAAAATAGTTCTTTGCTAATTATTCTAAGTTTTGACCTTTGACTAATAGAAACACTTTCTGTTGTCTTTGAATCAAATTCTGTAATTCACAGGTTGGTAGGTCAGTTTGAATGTATTAGAGTGTTCTGGGTTTTGGCTGTTTCTAGAACATGGGACACCCACACATTTATTTTTCATATTTTTAGAGTGGGCTATGCATGGTGGCTCACACCTGTAATCCCAGCACTTTGGTAGGCTGAGGTGGGAGGATCGCCTGGCCCAGGTAGTCAAGGTTGCAGTGAACCATGATCATCATAATCATGCCACTCTGGGCTACAGTGTGAGACCCCAACTCAAAAGAAAAAAAAAAAAAAAGGCCAGGCACTATGGCGCATGCCTATAATCCCAGCACTTTGAGAGGCCGAGGTAAGAAGATTGCCTGAGTCCACAGGTTTAAGACCAGCCTGGACAACTTGGTGAGACCTCATCTCTACAATCAAAAAATTAGCCAGGTGTGGTGGCACATGCCTGTAGTTCCAGCTACTTAGAAGGCTGAGGCAGAAGGATCGCCTAAGCCCATCAGGTGGAGGTTGTGGTGGCCGTGAGCATGCCACTGCACTCCAACCTGGGCGACAGAGTGAGACTCCAACTCAAAAAAAAAAAAAAAGACTGAGGAGGAGAATGGAAGGTCAGGGAAGATTTTACTAAAGAGATAGATAACTTTTGAATTAAATCCTTAAAGCAGCCATGTAACCAAACCCCATTTGTACCCGTAAAGTGATTGAAATAAAGATCATATCAAAAAGAAAAAATAAGATGAATTTGTCAAGCAAGCAAGAGCTTTTGCTTGAGGAGGAATCACGGGCATTGGCTAAGGTGGCATTAGGCCATAAGCCACAGAAAACCTGGCCAACAGCGGCTCCTATTTACGCTCCAGCAGGAAGCAGGGGGAAGCCAGAGGGGCCAGTGCCCATGTCAGGCGACAGACAGCTCCCAGGAAACACCTCCAGTCTTCTGCTTGTATTGTGTTTGTGTGGCAGGGCCACTACCCAGCTGTCATGTTACCAACTAAAACAGTGGGGGAAGAAAGGAGGAGAGAATGAACGTTAGGTCGGAGGGTCAAAGTGCCTGCATAATAGTGGCGGGTGTTGCAAACCAAGACCAACAGGGATTTAAGTTGTTGGATGTACAGAGCTTCCTACATTTGCAAATCCCACAGACATTTCTCAGCCTCAGGCTGGACTGTAGGATAGAGAGCTAGTTAAGAAAGTGGGCTTCAGACAAGCACCTTGGTTCAAGCCTGTAATCCAGCACTTTGGGAGGCCGAGGTGAGGGGATTGCCTGAGTCCACAGGTTCGAGACCCGCCTGGGCTGCTTGGTGAGACCTCATCTCTACAATCAATCAAAAAACTCGCCGGGCGTGATAGTGTGCGCCTGGAGTTCCAGCTACTTGGAAGGCTGAGGTGGAAGGATCTGAGCCCAGCAGGTCGACGCTGGGGTGGCCGTGAGCATGCCACTGCACTCCAGCCTGGGCAACAGAGTGAGACTCTGACTTAAAAAAAAAAAAAAAGAACGTGAACTCCAAAGGTGGACAAATCTGGGTTGTAATCCTGGCTTCGCTACTCATCATTCTGTAATCTTGCACACAATACTTCAATCTCTTGACGCTCAGTTTCCTTGTCTGTGAAATGGAACCAAGGGCAGCATCTACTGCACTGAATGATACGATCTGTATCAAGCACTTGGCACAGTGTTGTGCCCATAGTAAGTTTCTCAGTAGCTATTAGCTATTCTTACTGTAATTAACATCTCTGCACACACACACAGGTCGAGACTGTGGACCTCTGGATCATCATTCCTGCTGTTAAACTTTTTCTTTCTAGACTCAATGCAAAATGTGACGTGATCTTTTAGCTTCTTCTCTGAACCTGAATTAGATTCTCGAAGAGCTTTTATGGCTCTGGCACAGCAACTTGCATCCTTGTGTCATCTCTGTCCTCTCTACATAGTCCAGTGTGTCAAGGATGCCTATGAACAGATCACCACGGAGAGCCTGATCACTCTTGGGCAAGAACGTATGAGTGGAAGCTCGTGTACCCACGCGAGCCTGCTTTCTCCTATGGAGAGGACTCAGCTGACTGATGGGCAACTCCCCTGGGTCCCCTCCCGCTGTGGGAGCTTTTCTGTCCTCTCAATAAATCCTGCTTTCTTACTTTAAAAAAAAAATAGTTAACTGATGTTGATTTTCATTACGCATAATCTATTATATGGGCACACTCTTTCAGATTAGTGGAACATTTCAAGTAAATATTCCATCCATTCTGCTTGGGTATACTTGGAGTAAGACGTCTGTGTCTCCTAAAGAAGATTACAATGGAAAGAATTTAAAAGAATGTACCTTCTTAAATATTTTTGCTACCATTGAACCTCAAATATCACATGTCACCTATAGTCCACTACTAGAGAAGGTAGGCTTTACATTGAATTTCTTTCATATATATGTATATCAAAAAAGTATAAGTCATTTTATACTTAATAATTTATACTTCTTCTTGAGAATGCACTATTTTTAAAGCCAATAATAATTTCGAAACAGGCAAAAAGAACTTTGATTCTTGATATTTTCCTGTGGGAACAATATAATACAATACGGGAATAATTTAAATTTGATTCTAGTTTTCAGATCAAATAGATGTTTTGCAGCGAGCACAGATGTTTAAAAACAATTGTAAGGCAATGTTTCCCAACCGAAGAATCGTAACGACTGTTTTTAATGATGAAGGAATACAGTTCTTGGTAACAAGATATATTAAGGCCTTAAATCCACCTCAGCAACTTCTGGATCTATTTCTTCATGATTCCAACGCAACACTTGTAAGTTATAATTATTTTTAACAGCTTCATTGTGATGAGACGGCATCTATGAAAAATCACGTTTACCATTTATTTGAGTTCAATCTAGCCAATTGTCTCTCCTCCAAATATTTATGGTATTTGTGAGTCATAAAGCTCCCTTAGCTGGACTCCTTAAGGTGAAATAAAAAGTTCTCAATTAAATTGACTTTTTTTTTTTTGAGTTGGAGTCTCACTCTGTCGCCCAGACTGGAGTGCAGTGGCCGCTCCCGGCCACCGCAGCCTCGACCTGCTGGGCTCCGGCGATCCTTCCGCTCAGCCTTCCAAGTAGCTGGAACTACAGGTGCGCGCCACCATGCCCGGCTAATTTTTTGATTTATTGTAGAGATGAGGTCTCGCTTGCCCAGGCAGGTCTCGAGCCCGCGGCCTCAGGCAATCCACCCACCTCAGCCTCCCAAAGCGCGGGATTACAGGCTGAGCCACCAAGCCCGGCTTAAAGTGACTTTTGCTACACTCTGCTTTTCCATCATGGGTTTCTTCCTGCCTATGTGTCCTGACACTCAACACCCAAGAAGATAATAGTACTCTCAACTTTATTTCGAAGATGATCTTTATCTTTTAAAATATGTATGCCAATCCTAGGTCCTTTGCTGGTCAAGGATGTTGAACTGAGTTTACTATTAATTGCATGAGGACACCAGTGTAGAGGGTCATCACAGTGCATAAAGGACAGCAATTTTATATCAGTTAAAATGTTCACGCACTTTCTGTGTTAACTCATTGTTTATTTGTATTTTTTCTCCCTTCCTACTTAGTCTGAGTTTTTGTCTCCAGCACTATGGGGGAGAAGGGAAAACATGGATAGTATAACTTCCCTGGTCTCCCTTCTGCAACAGCTCATAATAGCTTATATTCATCAAAAATAATTCTGATGGATTTTGACCCTAAAGCAAATCAAACTTTTGCTATTCTTCAACATCTTTAAAAATGGTTTAGGCTGGGCGTGGTGGCTCACGCCTGCAATCCCAGCACTTTGGGAGGCCGAGGTGAGAGGATTGCCTGAGCCCACGGGTTCGAGACCAGCCTGGGCAACTTGGTGAGATCTCTCCTCTGCAATAAATCAAAAAATTAGCCGGGTGTGATGGCACACACTTATAGTTCCAGCTACTTGGAAGGCTGAGGTAGAAGGGTCGTCTGAGCCCAGCAGGTCGAGGCTGTGGTGGCCATGAGCATGCCACTGCACTCCAGCCTGGGCGACAGAGTGAGACTCTGACTCAAAAAAATAAAAATAAAAAAAATAAATACAAATATTTTAACAGTTATACTTTAAAGTACATGTTTAATGTGAATACATCATGTTACAATGTTTAAAATTTTAATAATTTATTATAACAAAATATAATCGCTAGCATGTGCCCTCTGGAGTCAGGCCAACTTGGGCTCAGTTTCCCAGAGACACCATCTTTGTGTTAGCCATGTAATACTGGACAAGTTATTGTAGTACTATAAGCTTGTTTCCTCTTCTGCAAAACTCCAATAATAAGTGTCTACTTTATAGGTTTACAGTGTATACTCAATGAAATAATGCATGTGAGCCGGGCTTGGTGGCTCAGCCTGTAATCCCGCGCTTTGGGAGGCTGAGGTGAGTGAATTGCCTGAGCCCGCGGGTTCGAGACCCGCTTGGGCAAGCGAGACCTCATCTCTACAATAAATAAAAAAATTAGCCGGGCGTGGTAGTGCACGCCTGTAGTTCCAGCTACTTGGAAGGCTGAGGCGGAAGGATCGCCGGAGCCCAGCAGGTCGAGACTGCGGTGGCCGGGAGTGGCCACTGCACTCCAGTCTGGGCGACAGAGTGAGACTCCAACTCAAAAAAAAAAAAAAAGAAAAAAGAAATAATGCATGTGAAGCATGTGCTCAGTGATGGATGTATAGAACACACCCAATAAATGTTAATGTTATTCCAGGACCTCATTGCTCGATTTGTGTCTTTGATTCCTTTTGTGCCTGATATACTGGATGAAAACGAGGGTGTGAATGTATGGATGACATCAGAGGTAACAAACCACATTTTATAAATAAAATGCACGGTATTTCTTGCGTTTCTTTTAAAGACGCCTTTCAACAAATATTATTATTACGTAATATTTTGCTTTGTGAAATTTTAAAGTATTTAATAACTTTATACATCACCTTCAGCTCTATAATAATCCATGGAAATAATTCATGAAGACCAAAGATCCTTCCAACACTCTAAGTGGTAACTCATGAATATTTTGATTCAGTGGGAATTCCAGGAGTACGATGGCATGACATTCTCCAGCGAGCTACATGGCTGGTCACTATGGAACTGGTCAGACCCAAAGTCTTGGGCACACACTGCCACTCCCCAGAAGCCTTCCCCAGTGTCTCCCATCTGGGTGAAGAGGTCATATAGCAGGGTTCTTCCTTAGCACTGAGATTAAAGTTTCCCTAGTCAGGTCGACAATTAAAATATAGAGCCCATGCAACATTTGGGACAAACTAATACAAAAAAAAAATTTTGTTGTTTATTCAAAATTCAAATCTAACTGGGCAGCCTATAAATTATTTTCGAAGTCTGGCAACCCTAATTAGAGCGCTTTATCCATCCCACCTTAAATGATATTTAGTTGTTGACATATTGGTCTCATACCTACACCCTGTACACATACATTCCAGTTGTAATCTCCTTGAAGGCAGAAGGAGACTTGGTTCTTATTTATTTTTATACTCATCGCTTGTACACTGATTTACATTTACCTAGCACTCAATAAACATTTTAAGTTGGAAAGCACAAATATGATGGAGGGGCGCATCCATTTGGAACCGATAGTCCTGGCATTTATCTAGAATGCTTTAGGGACTGAGTTTGAGCTAGAATGGATTTATGGGGCACAGGAATAACTTAACAGGTCAGCTACCCTGCCTTTTGCTAAGTAGACCAAGGGAGACACAAGCATATGGTTTTGTTCCAAGATCCAGGGACTAAAATCTGGCTAACTTAGAAAGGTGTCATTCAGTCTAGACTGTCCTAAGACTCTTTGAACTAATCAGAATGTGTTCAGGGATATGGTGATCCTACAGAACACGGAAAGAGGACGAGCTAAAAATAATCATTCAAGTACTCCTGAGTTCCTCAAAGCCAAACAATACACATTACTATGAGATTACCAGAGGCTTGAGATTCCCCCTTCCCGTCCACAGAATGCCCATGAGTGTATGACTGACCAGATTTCACGAGATGAGTTATTTTTCCCCATCTTACAGTCTTTGGAGTCAAACAAAAGCCTGGGTTCCAATCATACTTCAGTTACTTAATAGATGCGTGATCTAAGAAAAGTTCTCTAACCTCTCGGGACCTCAGTTTCCTCCTCTACATCATGCAGAGGTTTTGAAAGGACTAAATGTCCTTCAAAAGCATCAGGAACTCAGGGAAAAGTGAGTTACCTACTCTCACCCGCTCCTTCCTCCTCTTATAATATCTGATCTAACCTCTTTGGCCTGACACAGAAGACTATGCTCGTTCTGCCCTTAGGGCTTCTGTTCACACTTTTCTTCCAGAAGGGACTCCTTACCATCCTCCCTAACCCCCATCCTTCCCTATCGCATTCAGCCAGTGTCCACTGCTATGGCCATATCGGTCGTTAAAACACTGAAATGCTTCCATACTGACTGGTAAATAGTCACTGCCAAGAGCTCCCTGGCTTCTGTCCCTTTTCCCCACCTCTAGGGCCACTGCAGCCCTTCTCTGGGTTCGTAATAAACCGGAGAATACATGTCCCTCCCTTTCCAATGGGTCACTGCTATTCAGCAGCAACAGATGGTTGCTGTGTAACATTTGGACCCATGTCCTGGCTGGAATTTTTATTTTTTCAACAGAAGCCAGAAGCCCAGAGTTTTATATGACATTCTCTACTCTTTTAGACCATTCTTGGGGCCAAATAAAACACACCTGTGGACTAGAGTAAGGTGACTGACCACCAGTCTGAGACTCCTGCCACCCTTTTTTTCTCCTGCTACAGGGCTGTGCTTTACAAGGCTGATCTCGAACCCCTTTTACCTGTTATACCCATCCAGCTGTTCAGCTCTCCCATTGGGAGACGTTTCCATCACTCTTCCTGACGGAGACCCAACTCAGAGCTCTGGCTTTCTGTACTCTGTTGGTACAGGACAGGATGGCACTCCATAGCCCAAGGGATCACTTCCTCCAAAACACCACCTGACTCCCTATAGATAAGGTTCCTCAAAGTACCCACCCATATGATCCTGCTTGCTCAGCGCAGCTGAATATTGGTCCTAAACAAAAATGTCCCGCTTTGGACATAAATTATCTGGTTGGTCTATACAATATCGACAGGGAGTGCCCGTAAAAAACGTAACCCCAGTGTCCTAAGTCAATGTTCTTTTCTAAAGTTACCAGGTAAGAATAAATGTGTTTGGCACTATAGGGAGCAGAGGGGCTCTGAGTCTGTCGGAGGCTTGCATTGCTCAACCAGCCTTTTCTTTTTTTCCCATGTGCTCGTTGCCTTTGCCTTAGCGCTGCATCGGTTTGGCTACCGGAAATAAGGAGGAGCATGCCATACTTCTCTGTAATTTCTTTCTGTATTTTGGAAAGAAGGCGTCGGTCCTTTTGGGAACCTCGGTGTTAGAAGTAAGTGTTGGGAGATCATGTCGAAGCCATGGGAACAAAACCAAATCAGATTTCAGCTGTACGTTTAAAAGACTTCAACCTCAGGTTTCCATCTCTTCACTAGCTAGTTTGAAATTTCAAACATTGATCAGTTACAAGGAGAAGGTTGGTTCCGCAAAACTTCTGCAATGTAAAGAGTGACTGCATTTTGTTCTCTTCCACTGCAAAACGGTACAAAAAACAGGGCTTTTTCACAGGATTGCTGGGAACATTAAATTGCCTGTGACGCATAAGGCCCTGAGAACAGCACCCGTGCACGGCAATTACTCAGTGGTGGTGTCAGCCAAGGTGGTGATGGCGGTAATAGTTACAGCGGCGTTGTGGTGGCTGTTACTTGTCGTCCCCACCATGATCGTTAGCTTCTAATAACTGTGTTTCAAGAGCTCTAGAAAACACTTCTCATGCTTCATGGCCCAGGTCTCAATCTTACAAGAGGCGGGCCAGAAATTCACATTTACCTATCTAAAGTCCTTATAACCTAATTTACATGTTTCTCCCACATTCATACCACCAAAAAGCTGTCCTTTGTGGGCTGTCTCTAGCCCTCCCATGAATACCGTGCAACATTTCCAGTCTTGGTTTTGGCCGTGGTCCTTTATTTCCCTATTATACCTTGGTCTCACCGTATTATTTCTTTGTCAAGTTTGTTAACTAAAAGCCCAAGGTTAATTCCTCCAGAGGGTGACCAGCTGTCATTTTAAATGCCACTAGATGGCAGCAAACTGTCAATAATATTTTGACACATACTTGAGTTTGTGCAGGTGAACCAGCATGGCCTGGGCAGCCAGGCCGGCCCTCACTTCAGCCGTGTTGTCGGGGGTGAGGCCTCTTCCTCTTACACAGAAGACGAGCACAGTTTTCAGGAGCAAGGGCTATGAAGTCAGGGAGGCCAGGCTACACAGCACGGTGTTAAGAATATGGCTCTGGGAGACAGGCACAGGGTCAAAGCCGAGCAGATCAGTCCCACGGGCTTTGTAGGAAAAATAAAGGCAAACAAAAAGTCAACAGGGCCACAGACTAACCGTATGCTCTCAACCCTGTTTATTTCTCTGGGCCTCAGAGACCTTTTCGCAAAACAGGTATAAAACCACCCACTGGCCGGGCTCGGTGGCTCAGCCTGTAATCCCGCGCCTTTGGGAGGCTGAGGTGAGTGGATTGCCTGAGCCCGCGGGTTCGAGACCCGCCTGGCGAGACCTCATCTCTACAATAAATCAAAAAATCAGCCGGGCGCGGTAGCGCGCGCCTGTAGTTCCAGCTACTCGGAAGGCTGAGGTGGAAGGATCGCCGGAGCCCAGCAGGTCGAGGCTGCGGTGGCCGGGAGCGGCCACAGCACTCCAGTCTGGGCGACGGAATGAGACTC
>CAUYQG010219115.1:0-14231 GCA_963574415.1 Tarsius wallacei | reverse complement strand
GCAGTGGCCGCTCCAGGCCACCACAGCCTCGACTGCTGGGCTCCGGCGATCCTTCCGCCTCAGCCTTCCAAGTAGCTGGAACTACAGGCGCGTGCTACCACGCCCGGCTGATTTTTTTATTTATTGTAGAGATGAGGTCTCACCAAGTTGCCCAGGCGGGTCTCAAACCCGCGGGCTCAGGCAATCCACTCACCTCAGCCTCCCAAGGCGTGGGATTACAGGCTGAGCCACTGAGCCCAGCTTAATTCTTACTTTAAAAGAAGAGGTAAATTCCTCATCCCTGAAGTATGAGATTCACTTAAAACCGGCCCCACTTCCCCATAGAACTAATGGATACAGTCTTGGTTGTTTTTTATTTTAATAAACATAGAAATTGACCCTCCTAGTCTTAAAACTTGAAACTTACATTTGTCGTATCTGAATTTTTTTCCTCAGGAAACTGACCCTCAGGTCTACAGTATCAAGGAATGGAAACTCACCAAATCAAGGTATCCAGAAAATGTGATGGCACAGCCCTCTCCAGTGCCTGTTGACCAATTTTTCTTCCTTATTCCTCTCCAATTCCTGTTTATCAACTCCTATTCCTTATCCCTCCCTAATTCCTGTTAGCCAACTCCTATTCCTTATCCCTCCCTAATTCCTGTTGGCCAACTCTTCTTTTTTACCCCTCCCTAATTCCTGTTGACTAACTTCTCTTCCTCATCCCTCCCTAATTTCTGTTTACCAAATCCTCTTTCTTACCCTTCTTTAATTCCTGTTTTCTACATTTCTACCCCATCATATAAACCGCTGACTTGAGTTGGATTTGAGAATGAAGCTCCCATTCTCCTTGGCTGATAACACCCAACCAAAAGTCTTCTTCCCTCATAACACTCTTCTCAGCAATTGGCATTCGGTGCAACAAGCAGCAAAACCCTGATCAAACTCTTGGAATTTCAGTAGGACATTTAGTGCTTTGCTTCTACATATAGAATGTAGTAAGAGTGACAAGTGTGACACCCCAGCTAGTGCCGTCCTACAGACTACAACCTTAAAAAATCTGTTAAGATAAACAATGTTTCACCATAAATCTTGCCATTGGAAAAAAATCCCCCCACCTGCCCCTCTCCTGCATACACACAAGGACCTGAGAATGTCCGATTGTAACCCCTACTTCGTTATAATACTAATATCCCTAACCTCAGTGGGACTTATCCACCATTTTTTGTACATGTATCATATGAAGAAGTATGTGTGTCTCCACTACACTTGTGTGGTTAGAGGCCCCCACTAATCATGCTAATTTACCTTTCCTCTGACATTACAGTCTGTCTTCATCTAATAAAAGGACATGGCTGGCCCCCCTCAGGGAGCCAGCCTGAGAACTCCTCCTCCTGAGCTGGCTTCCTGGCACAAGCCCCCAGGAAAGCCTTGTCTGAGAGTCTTTTTGGCCTCTTGTTAACTTCTGTTGCATGAAGCCTAAGAACCTGCGGTTGTTAACAGAACTGAGCCTTCAGAGGACTGCAGCTCCAGCCCACAAGATCACTGCATTGTCCTCAGAGGCCCTGAGCCCCAGTCCCCAGATGAGCCACTCCCACATTTTTTGACCCACAGTAACTGTCAGATACTAAATGTTGGCTCTTTAAAGCAACGGAGTTCTATACTGATTTGTGGCACAGCAATAGAAAATGCACTCTTGAGAGTCTCTCTCTGGGAGGAAGAACCCCATTCTAACTAAATACATACTTTATGTGGCACCAGCTGTTGTACAAAATGTGTCTTTTCACCCCCATGACAACTCTCTGATGCAGGCAGCATTAGACTCATCTTTGGCTAAAAATGAGGGGATTGAATGGGGAGGAAGGAGAGATAAAATCCCACCTCCCAGAGGCTGCAGTCCTCTGAAGTACTCGTCTGTTTCTTATCTGTCATGTATGCAAAGAATTGTGAGTTTAATGTCCATCTCATCTGTAAAAAAAATAATGCCCTCATGAGCTGAAAAGCTCATGAGGGCAGAGACATGTCTGTCTGATTCAAGTTTGTACACCCTGGGTCTAGCCTGGTGCCTTGCACTTGTTGAGTCCTCAATAAATATTGTTGAATGAATGTTTGTGTATTAATTCTTACAAAATTTTTCAAAAATCATCAGGTTATGTACAACTATTAGTATCTAAGAGAATTAAAAATTAAAAAATCATCAGGGTGACAATTATAAATATCTAGGTGTCTATACTCAAGAATAGTGATTGCACAGCGAATACTTGCAGAGAAAGTAGGGGTGAGAGCCTCCCCACTGCAAAACCTGGATAAATTTAGCTCTAAGCTAATGGCCATGTCATTGATTTTTGTCACCCTGCATCTCTTCTATTTTAGAAATAATAGTCATCAACTCCTGTAATCAAAAGTCTCCCTTAAATTTAATGATTTGAGAGTATTGGTTGTTTTTGAAATAACACCTGCAGAACAATCATTAGAACCTTGATTAATTCTGTCTGACACACAGAAAAAAATGAAATACATCTTTTAAAAAGCTGCAGGGTTTTTAGAATGAATAATTTGCTGAATATTCTAAGAAAGGATTACACTGCCAAATATGTAGCAGTGCAAATAGAAGAGAATGTGTGCACACATGTGTTCCTGTATGTGCATGTGTGCCTTCAAATATGTATGTTCATCTTCGTGCATGAATTGTGTGTTTGTGTGTACATGTGTATGATTGCAAAATGTAGGTGACTAGACTATTGTTGAGAAGACTCAGAAAACATCATTTAGCAGAAGATTAGATTTTGAAATTCTCCTGCATCATCAGGAAGACTCACGAAAAATTAGGAAACCTCATAATAGTTTCAGATGTCGTAGACAAGAGGATTTTACTTTGTTTCCTCTAGTTCCTTCAGAAGGACCCAAAACTAGGGATAAATGTTATAAAGAGACTCCAGGTATGAAAGAAATGAAGAGTGTAAGTGGTCTCTCCGTGAAGTATGAAGCCATCACCTGGGTGGCCATTGGGTGAGGGACCCAGTGCGGAGATCTCCACATGGAGTGAGGGCTTGGCCAAGTCACAGCTGACCAGTGAGATCACTCCTTTCTCAGTGGGCCACCCCCAGCACATAGATTGAAAGCTTGGACAAGCCATAACTGACCAATGAGACCATCCTTCCTCAGTGGGCCACCCCTAGCACATGAAGTGAGAGCTTAGACAAGCCATAACTGACCAGTGAGACCCTCCTTCCTTAGTGGGCCACCCCCAGCACATGGAGTGAGGGCCTGGACAAACCTCAGCTGACCAGTGAGACATCCCCCTTCCTCAACAGGCCACCTCCAGTGAGGGTTGTTGGCATCTGCGAAGCAGCATCTCAACAGTCTCTGGGATGTTTGGGCTCCAGGGCCAGAAGACATGGGAATATGTCACACTACAGGTCCCTGTTGGGAATTCCCAGTACATGGCAACACACAAATGGCTCCGAGAAATCCTAAATCAAAAGGTGGAACTCTGCTCAACTTTGTTTAAGACAGTGTTCCCAATTTTTTTTTTTTTTTGGCTACAATATCCCCGTTTCTTGCATCTAAAACCTCCCACTATCTTGAGCAACTACTGCCCCAGAAAACAGCTTTAGGAGTATATAGACACAATGCTAAGACAAAAAATTATGACAAATATGTTTTAGGAAGAAAATTATCAGGTAGGAGTGTCCAAATTCTTTGATGAATCTTACATTTTTCTATACTGGCTCCAAAGTCACCATCTGAGGTAACACACCAAATGCTGTTTTCTTTTTTCTTTTTGCAAGATATATTAAGAAGACATAAAAACTCCTATATTGGGTGGGGGGGCATTGGGGTTGCCCCAAATGCTGTTTTCATACTGCTAAGAAGGGGAGAATACAGTTGAAATAGACAGTGGAAAGCCCTGGAATAAGCAGGGATGCAGTTGTTAAGTCCCCTGGTTGTAGGCTAACTCTTCCAGACCACGTAAAACTCTATGACTATGAACAAGATGCTCAGAGGCAGGACCACCTACTGCACAGGCTGCCCAGATCAGGCTTCCTGGAGGAAGGGACATCTCAGCTGACACCTGGACACTAGGAGGAAGGCAAGGCATCAAGTTCCTCCCTATGGGCATCAAGCTTCCTCCCTATGGTGCCATCAGAACTCTGACCTCTCTGCACATTTAGGAGACACACGTTTGGTGGTAGTTAAGAGTATAACTCCTGCCCAGAAACAGACACTCACTAAGACCATCTGACTCATGGTAAGAACAATCTGGTAGTGCAGCGGGATGGTCTCTGTCTTCAAGTGAGGTGCCAGGTCAGTGGGATACCCATATGGGCAGAACCAGACCTGCATTCCTATCTCACACAGTATGCAAAACTCCATGCTGGCAGACTGTGGATCTAACTGTGAGAAAGAAAATCACAAACAATTAGAAGAAAATATTAGGGTATGTCATCATGACATTGAACTCATCAAATATATCTTAAACGAATCAGAGAGAGTACCAGCAGTGAACAAAAACAATGATCGATGCAGTGCAGAAGAGAGACAGCCCAATGGGAAGACTTGAGCAGGTGCCGTGTGGCTATCTAAATGCCAGTAAACACAGAAAGAGCTTCATTAGTCCTCCAGGAAATGCAAATTAAAACCGTGCAGTCCATCACACACCCATCTGAAGAACTGAAAAGAAAAAGACTAGCAATTCTGAGTGTATAACAGGTGTATGGATCTGCTGAAACTCATATACTATGTTGAAGTTTAAGTTTCTACTTTAGAAAACTGTCTGAAATATCTTCCAAAGGGACCTGCACGTACCCAGTGACCAAGTGAGTCCACACCTGGGTATATTCCCAATTAGAAATGCAGGTTTGTATTTACCAAATTTGCATAAAAGATGCTTCATAGCAGTGTTATATGACATAGCCCCAAACTAGAAACAACCTCAAAGTCCATCAAATTTGCATAAAAGATGCTTCATATCAGTGTTATATGACATAGCCCCAAACTAGAAACAACCTCAAAGTCCATCAACAGTATTATGTTCACACACTATTCTTATTACTTCAGAGGGATAAGAAAACTCAAACAATTACCATGTGCAATAACATATTTGAGTCTCACAAACAATGTCTTGGAAAAGAAGGAAAACACAAAACTATGTGCTTTACTAAATGTATGTTCACAGACAGGCAAAATTAATCTATGGTTTAGAAGTCGGAAAAAGGGGCGACATGGACTAAATTCCTCTCCCCCCCAACAGAATTCATGTGTTGCAGCCCTACCTCCCAACGTGAGGAGATGGGAGCATTGGGAGGTAGTTAGTTTTAGTCATGAAAGTGAGGTCGTGATGGATTAATGCCCTTGAAAGAAGAGACCAGAAAGCTCTCCCTCCCTCTTCCCCTCCCTCTGCCTCTCTCTTCCAGTCTCTCCCCTTCCCCTTCCTGGTCATGTGAGGATACAGAGAGAAGAAGGTGGCCATCTGCAAGCCTGGAAGAGGACCTTCAACAGAATCCAACAATGACAGTACCTTGATCTTGGACTTCCAGCTTCCATAACTGTGGTACATTACACTTCAGTTGTTTAACCACCCAGCCAGTGAAATTTTGTTGTGGCAGCCTGAATGGACTAATACAAGGGATTGCTTTTTGAGCAGGAAGCAGAAACTCAGCCTCAAAGTTTCATTCTGGGGTAATTTTTTCTTGATTTGAGGTGGTTCCATGGGTTTGTTCAATATAGAAAAATTTACCGAGCTGTGCCCTTAAGCCCTCTACACTCTGCTGCATTGGTTCATGTGTGCTTTACTTTAATAAATAGCATGCGTGTGTGCACACACACACATAAACACACACACACACACACACACACACACACCATCACCACCACCACCACTTACTAGATGTAAGACATTAGGCAAGTTGATAAAACTCCTTTTCAGTTTTTTCTCTTGCAAATGGAAGCCATAAGTGTCCCTCCTTCATGTGGTTGTTAATGAGGATAACGAGATTAGTGCATGGAGTGCTCTGAGAACAATGCTTGGTCCCTGGTAAACATGCAACCAATGTGAGCTGTTGCTGTCATTATTGTAGCTATGATGTCACCTCTCTACAAACAGGCATGTATATAATGAGCATACGTGTACACGTACACATATCCATACATGAACATGGTGTATTCTCCCCATCCCCTCTCACACATACACCTTTTGTGAGTCTTTTTTTGGTCACCTTAATAATGCCAAATTGGAAGAAAAAAGCCAGACACTATCATTTCTCAATGAAGTCCTTTAACAGAAGCTTCCCCCAAACACTTCATAATGTGCCAGAAATTTCATCAATTAAGTTAATGAAAAACTAGCATCATGGGGACCACTTATCTTCTGAACTTGGCTTTTACACCTACCTAAGGAAAACTGAGACACTGAGGGTCAAAAGGGAATACGTTTCTAACTATTTGAGAGGAGAGGGTGATGGAGTTACCCAAAGATTCATCTTAATTAAACCAAATTCAGTTTCAATCAGAACATCACTCCTTTATCCATTTGAAACAATTTAGAAAGAAGTATATATATATATATATATATATATATATTTTTTTTTTTTAATCACCAAATGAAAGTTTCATGGAATAAGGATATGGTTGAGGCATATGATCCATTCCAACCCTAGATACAATGAACAGAATTTGGCAATCATCAGGGAAACTCACCACAATAACAACATCCAGCCACGTAAGAAAGATGTCATGGGTCTAATTTACCAGGAATGCGCGTGCATTTCTGACGGAAACAAATGGTGTGATGTTCTGTCCCAATCTCAGAACTGAGATTACTATCCCTTTGTCAGGGCATGTTCCCCTCAGTCTGGGCCTCTGAGGTTTGAACAATGCACATGTTGTTCTTCTGTCAAGTGAGATAATATTCTGCAAAATAAATGTGGGAAATTAGGGCATCTCACTGAGCATTTAAAAGCATACAGTGTCATAACTCTGCTCTCCTCCTCCCCACTTGAGTTAGATTAATGCTAACTCACAGTGTCCCTGCCCTGAAGAGAACACCTTTCCCTGGGGGCTAAAGTCTTCAGTATGTTGCCCCTATGGGAGACTCCAGCTGGATCCTCTAACTCTGCCAACCTCAAGGAGCTAGCTGTCACATGCATCACCAACCAGAGAACCCTGGGTGACTCAGCGTTGGTGACTGACCCCCAACTCACCCCTGAGTTCATCTAGAACAATCACCAACAGCCCTGGACCACATCGATGTTTGTTTCCAGAATGTTTGCTCACACGCTTGGGCGATTTGCTCCACAAGATGCTCCTGGAACAATTAGTGTGAAGAGCAGCTCTCAGTGTGCAGTTAAGTCCATGCAAGTGTTGCTAAAAGCCAATGGTTTGGCCTGGATCTGGTTGCTCACCAGCCAATCACTGAGACATCAAGTGCTGCCAGAGAAAAAGGTTTATTATGGGTAACATGAGTCAGAGGCACAGGAGACCAGCCTCAAATCCATCTCCTCCCCACACCCTCTAACGGCAGTGGGGAAGGAAAACAAGAGGGGCAAGGGAAAGGAGTTGGTCAACCAGGTAGTCAAATGAGAAGTCTAGTATGCATTGTAACCACACAGAAAAACAGGAATAAGGGAGAAGAGGCAGGCAACAGGCTCATCTCATTGTCTAAATGCGGTGATCTGGAAAGGTTCAGTTCCTAGAAGACCTGGAGATTGGTTTCAGTCTCCTGAGAAGAAAAAAAAATCTCAGGTAAGACAAATGTAAGTTTCTCAGACTTCAGTTCTGTGAGAAAATTGGCCTGGTTTCACAAGATGGTGCTCTCCATCTCCACAATACAGGAGCACCCAGAGTATGAAAAATAGCCCTACTTGTAACAGTGGATTGAGCCTTGCCTAAGTCGGCCCTGAGTTTTGCTTCCACAGGGAATGGGGTTTCTGATTTGACTGTTCTGAGCATGCATTCTCAAGGACAGGGTATGGAGCTATTTGTCCTTTCTTCACCAGTGTTTCTTCACTGACCCAAGGAATTGACACTAATCTACTCCTCAGAGCAATTCACTGACACAGCTAATTCTGCCGAGAAAGAAGCAGAGTAAAATAGACACTCTTTCCTGAAAGCACAGCGGTGCTGAAAGGCCAAGGGGGTGTGAGGCTTGGCCTCCTGTTCTGTCCTTGAGCATGCAGAGAACTGCTGCTGTTGCTGCCTGCTTTCTGTCCCCCCGCTTCTGGGAGCCACACCTGAGTTACCCTAGGGAGTGACCCTAAGTCCCTTGTTCTGGCGAAATTTCCTGCACCGCCTACATCCCACATCCAGAACAGGCAATCTGTCAAGCACCACGTTCCTCTAGGATTGGGCAGAAACATCACGTGACCAAACCAGAACCATAAAATTCAGTGACACTTTATGGATAATTCTCAAGACACATTATGGGGCTGTATGATTAGTTCTTTCTTTCAGCAGAGGAAATAAGTAAAATGTAGTCACACCAGACTACATTGAAATAGCAAAGGAAGAAACTTGGGAACGCAGTGGTTTATCTTTGTGTCTACTTAAGTCTCCTTAGACATCTGGTCGGGCCATCTGATAAAGGAATTTTTTTCCACTACTCCAAACAGCTTGCTTTTTCATGCTACGAATGTATACTGAGTACTTGCCAGAAGTACTGTCTGGGCATTGGATGAGCAAGGAAATCCTTGTTTTCTGGGGCTCCAGGGCTTGAGCAAAAGGCACATCATCATATCATCATCATCATCATCATCATCATCGGCTGACAATTAGTGCTTGTCTGAGTGTCAATGCATTTAAATAAATAAACCATATGTGTTGCTATGGAAGAAAGCACACAGGCTTCTGGAAAAGCCCAATGAGAAACACTTAGCCCTGAGGGTGGACAAGCTGGGAAGGCCTCCACTAACCCTTGAGGGAGTCATAGGAATGAGCTGAGAAAGGTAGTGATGGCACCGATAAGAGGGAATGGCTTGGTTCATAGGTCCAAAAACGAGCACGTGTACCCTAACAGAGTGAGCAAGCCCAGGTTTGATGAGGAAGGTGGAGATGTTGAGAGACAAGGCCCGGGCACTAACTAAACAGTTAGAAACCCAGTCAGGAGGACCTGGCTTGCCAGATCAGACAACCTGTACTTCATCCCAGGGACAATGGACTGACACTAGTGGGATTTGAGCAATGACACTTTGAGGCCTGTCACTCCACCTGCTATGAAGATGAGTGACAAGGGGGTAAGGGCTGGGACAGGGAACTGGAGTTGGCACAGTTGACATTTTAATTTTTAAAACTCTTTGTCATGTATTCACAAAGAAAGTATATATTTTTTTCAACTTGCTTCCTGAGAAATGGTGCAATATCTATTTAAAATCCAGATATCTGGGACGCTAGCAACAGACAAGACCAACTAGGACAGAGCTACAATACTGCATAGGAGAAGCCACGAGTGTCTTATTCAGTGTAACAGCTGGGGTGAAGACACGGGACAGATTTCTAAAATATTAAGAAATGGAGTCAACCAACCTTGGGATTGGGTCATTGAATAGGCAAATAGTTAAGCTAACTGTGGTATGTCCATACAATGGAATATTATGCAGCAATAAAAAAGAACAGACTATTAACCCAAACAACTTGTATGAATCTCAAGCATGTTGGGCTGAGTGGGGAAAAAAAGACAAATCTCAAAAGTGCACATAGTAGATGACTCTGTTTATATAATGTGCTCCAAATGACAAAGCTAATATATAGGGTGGATATGAGGCAGAAATCAGGAAAGTCCAAACTCATGGCCTGGGCAACCAGATGTTAGTGGACCATGTCATAAAATGGCAGCAACAGGCTGCAGGATGGACTACTGTTTATTGCTGCACAACAAATCATCCTGAAATTGAGTGGCCTCAAAACAACATACATTTGTTATCTCATAGTTTCTGTGGCTGGGGTTCTTGACTCAAAGTCCTTCATGGTGCTGCAAGTTGTTAACCAGAACTGTGGTCATCTCAAAGCTCTACTGGGACTGGGAAACCCACTTCCAAGCTCACTCATGTGTCTGTTGGTAGGTCTCGAGAGATCTACCCTCAAGGTCACTCACATCAGTTTCTCACCATGTGAGTACCTCCATAAACTGCTTGAGTGTCCTCAGGACATGACAGCTTGTTATGGGAAAGAGACAGACAGAGACAGAAACAGAGGTACACAGACAGAGAGAAGAAGAGACAGTGAACAAGAAAGAAGCCAGAGTCATTTTGTAACCTCATCCTGGAGTGTCATTCATTGCCTCTGCCATATTCTATTGACTAGGGGCGAGTCATAGATCCTGCCCACACTCAAGGGTGATGATTACAGGGGCATGAATGCCAGGAGGTGAGGATGATCAGGAACCATTTTGGAGGCTGCCCTCTACACCGGGAAGCATATCAAGTCCAGGTGTAGACACATCACAAGGTAATCTACTGCATGCAGAACTGAGCATGGCCATCGATTTTAAGAAAGGACCTCTGCCTGGAAGAAACAACAACAATACAGTTTTTAAGTTTTCTCTTCCTTCCTTTTTCCTTTGCCACTTAGCTATTCTCCCTCCCTTCTTCCCCAATTCAAACCTGAATATATGAAATTCCTCCTAGAGTCAGCATAAAGTACCAGCTGCTAACTGATTAATCTGAATCAGCTTTTCCTGAAAAAAAAAAAAACAGGGTCAGCGTTCTCACCCACTGTGTTGGAACCCGTGGCTGTGTTGTGTATCCTGTGTGGGCACCCCTACCTGCACACCCCCACCTGCACAGCCCTACCAGCACATCCCACCTGCCCATCCCTACCTGCAAACCCCACCTGCACACCCCCATTTGCACACTCCTGCCTGCACACCCCCTCCTGCACAGTCCTACCTGTGACCCCCCCTACATACCTCCACTTGTACCTTGCCTTCCAAAGGCTCCCATGTGATTGTATTCCAAAAGAAAGACTGGGGAAGAAGAAAAGGCAAAACATGCTCAGCTGAGGGTGGGAAAGGAGATATATTTTTCCAAAGAAGAGAAAATATAAGACATTAAACAGCTAAAATTCCAGGCCAACTACCCCATAGCCAGTGTAGACCCATCTTCCTCTTGTGGAAATTGGGTCTCGGAGTTAAAATGGAACAATGTTCTGGGTGCATTCTGGGCTTTGGATGATTTTTAAATACATGACATCAAGGAATTCACAGTGCTAGTCAAGGACTACGCATTGAAATGTACAGTGGTGGAAAGTAGGGACACATGGCTTGGTCTCCACACTTGGGGGTGTGGTGAAGAAGGCCTGCCTGGAGAGTCCTGTTACAGATAAGAAGCCCTGAAGTCAGCCTCTGCTCCTGGGCACCATGGGGTGCAGGTTAATTTGTATTCATCTACTTGCCAAGTTCTGGGTTCCATGACAAGAATCAGCGTCCAGCTTCAGGACGCTTTCAGCCTGGCTCAGCCAGAAAGCCTATCTGGGGTGGTTGAACTCCTTGGATTAAACTACACCCTACTATTGAACATGCTTTAAATGCCTACTCCCCACATGGCTCCATCCCCTGCCTCTGGTTGTGACTGTGTGGGAGGACCAACTCTTCTGGAGGGATCCACTTTTCTGGCAAAACAAGCAAACCATACAGCTTGGGCAGGTCTAACTACCCTGCAGCAGTCCCTCCACTGGCCAAGTTGCTGTTTGAGATGCTGATCTTATGCTGGTGTTAGATGAACTTGATTTTGAGATGGACCACCCCAATTCTCTGAAGGGCAGGAAAGCCAGGCTTGGAGTGAGGCTGTGATGAGAGCTATTTAAACAATGTTAAAACAAAGTATAGTCTTCAATGAATCCCGAGGGTGGCTCTCTGGAACCAAGTGTCTGTAACTGGGTCACCTCCCACTCTCCATGGCCACTGGCCAGACTCCAGCAAAGAAACAGTGATAATCTTTCTGGATTCCAAGAGATAGATCGGGGAAAAAAAATTGAAGTGGCTGCAAAATTCTCTCAGAGGTTTCCTATTGATGGGTATACACGAGGACCCAAATGATGATGTTTTTTTTTTTCCAAAGCTACATTATTAGCAGAAATATTTCTTAAATTTCATCTTTTAACTTAAATAGTTATTTCATGGCCATCAAAAGCTTCTCAAGCACTTTCTAGAGATGAATTTTGTCTCGGAACAGAATTTCATGCTTCATTATCTTGCAATGATTGTAACTTTTAGATGATCATTATTCACTTTTTTTTAATGGGGGCACTGGGGAGAAAGCAACATTGTGAAAATACTAGGTTGGTTTCACTATGGACGGATTACGAGTGAGTGTTTCTGAAGATAGAGTTGTCCCATTTCTGAAGTTGGTAATGAAAGTATTGTTCAACAAAGGTAGAAATTAAAAATTCAGAATATATTTTACATAATTAGTGTTTTAAACTTGCATGATTTAAGCACCATTTAAAAAAATGATTTGCTATACTGTAATTCCCACTATAAATCTCGCCTGTAATATATACATTAAACTACTCTGAGATTGCTCTAGAATGTGAATTACTAAGTGCTGATGAATAATTTTGAATAATGTGACTGCTTTCACCATTGAGTGGAAAATTAAGATTGTGGTATTGCTCTATTTAGAAATGATTGGTTTGCAAGAGTGAAGCTAACAGCTGTTTGGCCCCCTCCAAATGATGGCACTTCTAAAGCAGAGCGGAAACTGGGACTCAAAGGGTTTTTCACACGAGAGGGTTTCTACTGTATAGAAATGGTGTTCTTCCAGTTGCCTCAAATGACCAGTTCCTTGGAAACTGTCGAGAAAAGAATGAAAAACGTTCCTTCTAATGTGTTGGGGGTGTGCAGTGTGTGCTGCTTAATTGCATACATTCTGAGGACAGGATGCTCACACCAATTGCTAGCTGGCCTGCAGTCCAAGAAAGGGCTCAACTCTACAACATGTCTCCAGAACTTCAGAGATTCTCAGGACCGAGAAGAGTCTAGGGCAAACCAATATTGTTGGCCACTCTAAATAAAAATGATGATGATGGTGTGAGGAAGGTTATAATACCCTTACTGAAACTGACCTAAATTTCCCATAGAACTGATATTTGTGATTTTTTGAATAAACATAGAAATTGACCCTCTGTATCTTAAAACTTCAGAAACTTACATTTGTCTCATCTTGGTTCCTTTCTCAGCAAACTGGTCGTCTATTCTCCCAAGGAGTACCCAGGAACAGTTCACATCTGGACAGTGAGACACCAAGACCCCTCGTCTGTCATAACTGCCTCACTGACCACCTGCTGCCTATTGACCAACTCCTCTTGCTCACCCCCCCCCACCAAGTCCTGTGTCCCCGCACACAGTTGCATACTTCTCCTGCTGTATAATAAACCCCAACTTCAAGTCTGTTGGAGAGACAGATTTGAGATTTGTCTTTCATCTCTCCAACTGATGTCATCCATAATATCGTAAAGCACTCTTGCCTGGAAATACTTGTTGTCTCAGTGACAGGCTTTCTCTATGGAGAGCAGGGGGACCTAGGCTGAACCTCTAGCATAGTTCAGTAACATTACTTTAAATAACAATAGCTCACATTTTCAGGACGCTTGCTATGGACCAGCCCTATTCTAAACATTTACAAATGTCACAACATCATACAATAGATATTATCATTCTCATTTTGGCAATGAGTAAAGTTAAGTTTCAGGTAAGTTAACTTCTCCTAAGTCACACACTTGATAAATAAAGAGGCTTTGGTGCAACCCCTGAGGGTCTGGGTCCCCTGGCAAGGCTCCTAACTACTAAGCTCGTATTAAAATCAACAAGAATAACAACCATTTCTTGAATGTTTAATATGAGTCAGATGTGATGCAGGGTACTTGACATATTTTATCATTTTTAACCTTCACTAGTATTCTACAGGGTGAGTATATTTATAGCCCAGTATTACAAATCAGAAAGCTGAGGCGTGGAGAGAAGAAATATCCTGCCCAATGTCGTACTGCTTCCAATCAGCTGGGCCGAGATTAGAATCCACATCTCGATATCTCTGTCTTCAGAGCTCTCCCCACTCACCGCTCTGCCTCACCATAGCTCTCCAGAGCAAGGCTTTTTTATTTTTTTTTATTTTTTTTTATTTTTTTTATATTTTATTTTATTTTATTATGTTATTGTGGGGTACAGTTAGGGGTTAGGCATACAAAAATATTTCATTCAGGTACCCTTGTTGATAAGAGGTGTCTCCCCATCCTCAGATAGATACCCACCACCATTAATC
>CAUYQG010219110.1:0-38206 GCA_963574415.1 Tarsius wallacei | reverse complement strand
CTGTAATTCCGGCTACTCGGAAGGCTGAGGCGGAAGGATCGCCGGAGCCCAGCAGGTCGAGGCTGCGGTGGCCGGGAGCGGCCACTGCACTCCAGTCTGGGCGACGGAGTGAGACGCCAACTCAAAAAAAAAAAAAAAAATTTTAAATCAAAATAAAAGGAATAGATTAAAATAGTTTTATATATGACATGTAAGAATTAATATCATAAACGTTTCTTAACAATGTTACAGCTGTAAAATTCCACAATAGTATGCTAAATACTTTTTTTTTTTAGTTACTTCAAGTGCCCAGACAATAATTCCTAAACCCATTAAGGCAGTTAAAATATTTCACTCTACTTCTTCAGTAAGCTAATATAGATAGCTTAATGCAGAATGAAAGCCCTTTGTTTATCTTTAAAAACCAACAGTAAGTCATATAAAATTAGTTTATGCCCACCCACACATGCTAATCCTTTATATTATAGATAAATTTTCTCTTATAAACACACAAATAACAAGTTTAAGGTAAAGGGATAAAAAAGGAAAAGGCATTTATAAAACTAGACTCCAAGGCCTTCAATATGCTGGAGTTTTGTTCTCATTAAGTTTGCTTCCTAGAAAGGGCAGTTTGTTCCTATTTTGAATAGATCTAGAAAGAAAAAGAATTCTCTGTTATTTCAGTGTGTGACTCCTATTTGAGAAAAACGACTATTTATTTCAAAATTATTCCAAATCTTATAATTTATAAGAGTGAAGAAAATATGCTAAAGCTCAGAGATGGGAAAGATTGAATCAGTCAGAACTCAATTGCAGGTAACAGAAATCATATAGCATCATTATATCTAGAAATGGACTTAATGCTGGGACATAAGTTCTTACAAAATTGTTGGAAGGACCTGAAGAGTAGAAGTGACTCCCAAAACACAGGCACAGAATTTATCTACCAAGGAACATTTTACCACGGTCGAAATCAAGAAGATCTGCCAAGGATCACACCACAGTAGCCATAATCCAGGGAACAGAAAGCTGCTACAAAGACCATAGCTTCCCGAGCCTACCCTAACTGTCGGGAATGCACTGGCAAATGGATATTACATTTCCAGATTCAAACCTCCTGCAGATGCTCCTGATTGGCAGAACTTAAGCCCCATGAGGATTTCCAGCTACAAAGATGTCTGGGAAAGGAAGTGTTTCGTTTTCAAGCCTCTGCAATACAGGAAGGCACGCTAAAGGAAAATTGGGACTGATGTTGGGAATCAAACCACAACATCTATTACTATGCTGAAGCAGTTCTATTACTATGCTGAAGCCTTGAACATTCGATGAGTCTTTCCTCAATGTTTGACAAATGTATAGAAAAATAAAGGTCATACCAGGGAATGAGAATCTTATCCTCAAAGTCAAAATAATCTCCAAACTTTGCTATAGCTTTATATTATTTATATTACTTAGTTGTAGGGAATCCTACAACTAAGGGTGGTTTTGTTTGTTTTTTAATAAGGTTAAAAAGCAAGGAGCAGAAAAAGAGAATTACAGAGTGGTTAAAGAAATATTATAATATTCGTACACATATAAACCAAAACAAAACTGTAAATAAAATGACCAAATATATGCATATAAATTCTGAGCAGTGAAATATCACCAAGTCTAATTCCTTAGCTTGTAGTTCAGTGTCATAGAGTGGCCGTGAGCTTGGGCGTTAGGACATTAGAAACTCAGCTACATCATATATTAGCTCTTTGACCGTGAGAAAGTTATTTCAACTCTTTTAGCCTTAGACTCACTTCCTGGTCTAATTTTTAAAAGGGAGGATATAGTGACACCATATTATAGGTCTGTTATGAAAGTCAAATAAGATAGTGATATAGTCTATGATTGCCATTTCTTCAATTATAAAATGTACATTTTATGATTTATAACATATGGAATAAATTTGTATTTTAATATCAAGAGATTTGAATGCATCCATGAAGAAGGATAATTGTCATTGCCAGGTGCTACAGAATCTGTTCATACAATTGTCACTTCAATTGAGGTGTTCATTTGTTGTTTGGGTTGTATGATTGAATTCTTTTATAAAATTGTATCTCTTGTTGTTTCTAAAAATGATTTCAAAAATATTGCACTAGTATAAAGCTTTGAAGGGAAAAAGTAATTGGCAAAAGTTATTTTAAAGTGAGGCATCATTGGATATGTCTACTTTATATGTGGTGAAGGCCTGTCACAAAGCATTGAACATCTATTTAGCAAAAGTTTCCAGCTGACTTTCAATGGATATTTACTGTCAAAGACATAGTTCCATTAAGGAAAAAATGAAACCACAAGTTAACTAAATCTCAGTACCAAGAAAGCCCAAGTACTTTTTGGTATATCTTACTGCAATCTTAGAGATGCTTTTAAAGAGTCATAATCCCTAATACTGATTGATTTTCCAGAGTTGTAGTTTACTGGAGTACAAAGCAGAACTATGACTGGTCAAAAGTGATTCCAAAAAAATCTTTATGTTGTTGATTGTTTACATGATCTAGATTCTAATTTTGGTTGTAATATACCAAAGGGGAAACAATAGGTCTATTGTTGTAGTGGTTTTTTTCTTCTTTTTACTCTTTTTTCCTCCCTTATTCTTAAAGCTGTTATTAAATCAGTGGTAAATTTCTGGTTACTTGGGAGTAATAGTGTGGGAGATGAGCAGTTGCTAGTAACAAATCCACTCCAACCTTTCTATGTCCCTTGTCTTTGGATTATTTTCTTTACATTTTGCCAAGAGTGTATGTTTCAGCTTAAAGATACCTCTTAAAATATATATACATATAAAGGAATTTTGGCCATTGGCTTCATTCAGTGTAGGCCAATCAGCAGACAGACCACTTTCAGCCACCCAAAACAGTACACTTAACTCATATAAATAAATTTAGTTCAATTTAAATTTTGTTTCCCCTTCCTCTCTCCAGTCTTGGTCCTCATAATTCATATTTGTATATATTCTCAAGTCTCATACATTTTCAAAATTGTGTAAATTCAGGTGAACATCATTCAATCTTTTTAGAACCTGAATAGTACAAAGAAATCACAGGAAGGGTACATTTACTCTCTCTGTTTGAGCTAGACATCTATCTTCTCTTGCCATCACACATCAGTACTCCAGGTTCTTGAGCTTTCTGACTTGAATGGGACTTAAACCATTGACTTTCCTGATTCTCAGGCCTTTGGGTTTGGACTATATCTACATCAACATAATTCCTGGGCCTCTAGCTTGCACACAGCAGATTGTGGGATTTCTCAGCCTCTGTAGTTGTATACGTCAAGCCCTCATAATGGATATCTTTCTATATCTCCATATATTTACTATTAATTCTGTTTCTCTGGAGCACCCCAACTAACACAAATGACTTCCTCTGTTGTCTTGTATTCATGGTGATTATCAGGATAATAATTAGATGCCAAGATCCAAAGAAGCAGGATGACCTGACCCAGATCACACAAAAAGTTCGTGTCAAACTCAAGTTCAGTAGAGCTAGCAGATGGAGATGCTGTCATTCATGCAAGCCTAGTGGCAGAGGTGATTCTCCCGGCTAACTTTAAAGTAAATGAATGCCTTGTTTCCTGACCTCTAGTCTTCAACTGGAAAATGTTCTTTATACTTCTCCAACTTTTATTTTTATTACTAAATCTTTTGACTATCAAGGTTATTTTTTTATGTCTGGTTGAATTTAGTTTTGTTTTTTTTTTTTCTTTCTTTCTTTTAAATACCTTGAGCACTCTGTATAGGTTAGAAACTGGTAGGCACAGGTGACAGACAGGACAGATAAATTACTACTCACAAACAAGATTCCATCACATTACAGATTGTTTCTAGACTTCAGTACTCTCTAGCTTCATTTTGTTTGCTAGCATCAGTTTTTCTTTTAAAGTTTACAAAGAAAAAAGACAAAAAAATTATTGTTTAACCCTATACATAATTTTCATTTTTCCACCTCTCTTTATTTACTTACTAGTTGCTTACAGGTCAGAAAAAAGTATTTTTGTTGACTTACATCAAAAAGGAGAATTTAATGAATGTGTTTTTATTAAAATCCCCCCAAAACACAAATACAATGATTCTTATTATGCCTGGTAGTTACATTTTATAAAATTACCATGAACACTGAATTACTGAATGTTGGACAATTACTCCTAAAATAAATAAATGGTTCAATTCCTTCCTGTCTCTGGTCACAACATTTGTATCACTCAAGACATAACTTTGTTTTATGTATGTTTCAGTTTAAAGATACCTTTTAAAATATATATTGCTGACTTATTAACCTAGAAATCGTGATCAACATTCTTGAACAAAGCTTATCTAACACGTATTTTTTCCATAAGACATATCACAGTCTTCTTGCCCTTAGGAACACTGGACAACACTTCAGCACTATGCTTGGAGGTTGTTTTAATTCATCAATAAAAAAGAAAAAAAAATGCAAAAGAAAAGAAGCAAGAAATAGGTCATGAAAAGAATAGTAGGAGAACTGAATAAAGAAAGCCAACATTACTTGTCCAACCTTAGCTGGGAACATGTGTGTGGCCCAATTCAACAGTTTCACAATTCTATACACGTCTATGAATGTGTGCAAAAACACCATGAGTATTGATTTGGGAGTTACACACAAAGTTTAGCAAGTAGGAGAATTGGCAAAAATGGAATCCACAAATAATGAGGATCAATTCTATCTGTATTGGATAAAAGGAAAAGTGGTACCTCACTTTTTAGTAAGGTGAGAGTTTTTAGTAAGTTCTTATAAAACCAACACATCGCTATATATGTTTATGTTTAAGAATTAATCAAAAACACTTATTGATGGGGCATTAAAAGGACAAGAAAAATACATAGCTGAGAAAATTTAAGACCCATTCCTTCTTCTAATGAATGACCTAGCACACAATAGCCGTCATAAATATTTATTGAATGAATACAGTTGAGAACACTGCTCCCTTTACCCCTTAGCCTATAGAATATGAAGCTCCAAACATTTTTAATAATGCTCTGAAGCATCTCGGCACAGGACCAACGACTCAGGCCGTACCAGACCCTACAGCCAAATATGTCTGTGAGATGCAAAAAAAAAAAAAAAAAAGAATATGAAGCTCATTATAAGACTGGTGAACTTGAAATGTACAATGAAATTTCATTATTTGCTCATCTCCCCAAATTTGTAATTATATAATCAGGAAAAATCATACGGGTAGTCTCTATAAGAAAGGGGCTTATAAAATCTCTTAAGTTGTAAAGGAAAAACATTCAAACAGCATCTAGCAAGTAGGAGAACAAGTTTTCAAAAAGTTTTTTTTCTTTATTTCAATAGTTTTAGTCTGGGTTGTAAGTACCCACCACACCTACCTGTGCACATTTACTTAATAGATGATTTTCCATCCCTCCACCCCTTCCCCCCTCCCCTTTCTGAGTCTCCAGTATCCATTACACTATTCTCTATGTCTTTGCAGATCCTTAGTTTAGCTCCCGCTTATAAGGTAGTGTTTGGTTTTCTGTTCCTGTGTTAGTTCACTTAGGATAATATTCTCCAATTCTATCCATGTTACTGCAAAAGACATTATTTTATTTTTTGATAGCTGAATAGTATTCCATATTATATATATACCATATTTTTGTTGTCCACTGATTTGTTGAAAGGCATTTAGGCTGATTACACATCTATGCAACCGTGAATTGTGCTGCAATGAACATGAGGGTACAGGTGTCTTTTTCACATAATGACCTCTGTTCCTTTGGGTAGATACCTAGTACTGGGATTGCTGGGTCAAATGGTAGATCTACTTTCAGTTATTTGAGAAATCTCTATACAGAGTTCCATAAAGGTTGTACTAATTTACAAGCCGCCAACAGCGTATAAGCGTTCCCTTTTCTCCATATCCAAGCCAGCATCTACTGTTTTTTGTTTTTTAAAGATGGCCATTCTGACTAGAGTAAGGTGATATCTCATTGTGGTTTTGATTTGCATTTCCATGACGATGAGTGCTATTGAACATTTTTTTATATGTCTGTTGGCCATTTGTATATCTTCTTTTGAGAGATGTCTGTTCATGTCATTTGCCCACTTTTGCATGAGGTTATTTGCTTTTTGCTTGCTGATTTGTATGAGATTTTGAATACTAATCCTTTTTCAGGTGTACATTTTGTGAATATCTTCTCCCATTCTGTAGGTTGCCTGTTTGCTTTGTTGATTATTTCTTTTGCTGTGAAGAAGCTTTTTAGTTTAATTAAGTCATACTGACTTATTTTTGGTTTTGTTGCATTTGCTTTCAGGGTTTTAGCCATAAATTATTTGCCTAAACCAATGTCCAGAAGACTTTTTCCTAGGCTTTCTTTTAGTATTTTTATGGTTTCAGTTTGGCATTTAAGTCTTTAATTCATTGTGTTTTAATTTTTGTATGTGAAGAGAGATAGGGATCAAGTTTAATTTTTCATATGTAGTTATCCAATTTTCTCAGCACCATTTGTTGAATGTAGTGCCCTTTCTCTAGTACATGTTTTTTGACTGCTTTGTCAAAGATCAATCAGTTGTAGGAGTTTACATTTATTTCTGGATTCTCTATTCTGTTCTATTGGTCAGTGTGTCTGCTCTTGTACCAGTACCATGCTGTTTTGGTTACTACAGCCTTATAGCATAATTTGAAGTCAGATAATATGATGCTTCCAGCTTTGTTATTTTTGTTTAGGATTGCTTTGGCTATTATGGCTCTTTTTTGTTTCCATATTAATTTTCAGATCTTTTTTCTTATTCTGTGAAAAATGACATCAGTAGTTTGATAGGGATTGCCTTGAATCTGTGAATTACTTTGGATGATACGTTCATTTTAACAATGTTGATTCATCCAATTCATGAGCATGGGATGTTTCTTCATTTGTTAGTGTTCTCTACAATTTCTTTCATCAGAGTTTGGCAGTTCTTCTTGTAGAAACCTTTCACCTCCTTGGTTAAATATATTCCTAGGTAATTTAGTTTTTTGGCAGCTGCGGTAAATGGAATTGGTTATTGATTTGATTCTCAGCTTGGTGTCTATTGTTGTATAGCAGTACTACTAGTTTGTGTGTATTGATTTTGCATTCTGTGACTTTACTGAATCTACTTATCAAGTCTAAGAATCTGGAGTCTTTAGGACTTTCTAAGTATAAGATTATTTCATCAGCATGTAAGTATAGTTTGATTTCTTCTTTTACAATTTGAATATCCTTTATTTCTTCCTCTTGCCAGATTGCTCTGGCTAGGACTTCTAGTACTATGTTGAATAGGAGTGGAAAAATGAGCATCCTTGCCTTGTTCAAGTTTTGAGAAAGAATTCTTTCAACTTTATCCTTTTGAGGATGATATTGGCTGTGGGTTTCTAGTATATGACTTTCATTACATTGATAAATGTTCCTTATATGCCCATTTTGCTAAGAGTTTTTTTCATGCAAGTTGCTGGATTTTATCAAATGTTTTTTCTACATCTATTGACATGCTCATACTATTTTTGCTTTTAATTCTGTTTGTGTGGTGGTTCACATTGATTAAATTGAGCATGTTGAGCCACCCTTGCATCCTTGGGATAAAACCCACCTGGTTGTGGTGTTTTGGTTTTTTTGATGTGCTGTTGAATTTGGTTTGCTAATATTTTGTTGAGGATTTTCATGTTATTTTCATAATGAATACTGGTCTGTCATTTTCCTTTATTGTTGTATCTTTTCTATGCTTTTGTCTCAGTGATACTGGCCTCATAGAATGAGTTAGGGAGGATTCCCTCCTCTTCAATCTCGTAGGATAGCTTCAGTAAAATTGGTACCAGTTTTTCCTTGAGGGTCTGGTAGAATTCAGCTGTGAGTCCATTAGGTCCTGGAATTTTTTTGTTGGGAGACTTCTAATTATTGTTTCAATCTTGTTACTCATTATTGGTCTCTCGGTGTTACTATTTCTTCCTGATTCACAGTTGGGAAGTTGTATGTTTCCAAGAATATATTTGTTTCCTCTAGATTGTTCACTTTGTTTGTATAGAAGTGTTCATAAGAATCTCTAATGATCTTTTTAATATCTGTTGTTTCAGTTGTAGTGTCTCTCCATTTTCATTTCTGATTGAGCTAATTTGATCTTCTCTCTTTGTTTCTTAATTAATCTAGCTAATGGTCTATCAATTTTGCTTATCTTTTCAAAGAACCAACTTTTTATTTCATTAATCCTTTGTATTTTTAAATTTCAGTTTCATTTAGTTCTGCTCTGATTTTCATTATTTCTTTTATTCTGCCAGCTTTGGGTTTGGTTTGTTCATGTTTTTCTAGTTCCTTGAGGTGGGTTGTTAGGTTGTGCATATGTGATCTTTCACTTTTACTAACGTAGGCCTTAAGTACAATGAATTTTCCTGTGAGTACAGCTTTGGCTATGTGCCAGAGGTTTTAATAACTTGTTTCACTGTTGTCATTTATCACAAGGAATTTTTAAATTTTCATCTTGATTTCATTGTAAACCCAAGGATTCATTCCGGAATAGATTGTTTAACTTACATGTTTTTATTTGGTTTTGTAAGTTCTTCTCATAGTTTTTAGTTCTATTCCAATGTGGTCTCATGATTTCAATTTTTTTTAATTTACTGAGACTTAATTTGTGGCCTATCATATGGTCTATCTTGGAGAATGTTCCATGTGCTGATGAGAAAAATATATATTCTGTAGTTCTGTAGATGTTTGTTAGTACCATTTGCTTTATGATCTGGTTTAACTCCAATGTTTCTTTGTTGACTTTCTGCCTTGATGATCTATCTATTGCTGTCAGTGGAGTGTTAAAGTCTTCTACTGCTATTGTATTGTTGTCTATCTCTTTTTTTAGGTCTAGTAGAATTTATTTTATAAATCTGGGGACTCTGTTGTTAGGTGTGTATGTATTTAAAACTGTCATGTCTTGTCATTGGATTAATTCCTCTATCGTTATATAACTGACTTTGCCTTTTTTTCTCTTGTTAATTTAAAGACTGTTTTATCTGATATGACAATGGATGCTCCTGCTCATTTTTGGTTTCCATTTGCTTGGAATATTTTTTTTCACCTCTTTACTTTGAGTCTATAGGAGTCTTTGTGAGTTAGGTGGATCTCTTGAAAGCAGCAGATATTTGGTTTCTGTTTTCTTATCCGTTGTGTGAGACTATATCTTTTTAGTGGGGCATTGAGACAATTTACATTTAGGATTAATAATGATATATAAGGTACTATTCCATTCATTATACTGGTTGTCTTCTGGTTGTTTTCTTTATTTACCTATTTGTTTATTTATTTATTTTCTCTAGTATGGTGGTGTTCCATAGCCTGTGAACTTCATTATTTCTAGCATTTTCTACTTTCTTTTCCAGTGTATTTCAACATTTTATTTCAATATTTAGAACTCCTTTGAGTATATCTTGTAGATTCATTTTAGTGGTGACAAATTCCCTGCGTTTGCTTGTCTGTGAAAGACTTCACTTCTCCATTTATGCAACTTAGTTTTGCAGTATACAAAATTCTTGCCTGATTGTTATTCTGTTTGAGGAGATTTAAGATGGGGCCCAAATTCTTTCTGGCTTGTAAAGTTTCTTCTGAGAACTCTGCTGTTAGTCTGAGAGTTTTACCTTTTTAAGTTATTTGATGCTTTTGTTTCACTGCTCTTTGCATAACTTTGCATAACCAGATGATTATACGCCTAAGGGACAACCTTTCTGCAGTGAATCTTCTGGGACTTCTTTGGACTTCTTGTATATGGATATCTAAATCTCTGGCAAGACCAGGGAAATTTTCCTCCATTATTCCCTCAAACAGGTTTTCTAAACCTGTGACTTTCTTTTCTTCCTCGGGAGCACCTGTGATTCTTAGGTTTGGACATCTTATATTATCCTGCTTTTTTTTTTTTTTTTTTTGGATACCTTGTTCCATTCTCTTGAGTTTTTTTCCTTATTGTTGTCTTCTTGGGTTAATTCAAAAGCCTTGTCCCCAAGTTCTAAGCTCTTTTCTTCTGTTTGTTCTAGTCAACTATTAAAACTTACCACAGCAATTTTTTATTTTCCTGAATGATTCTTTGAGTTCTAGAGTTTTAGCTTGTATTTTTGTTTTGTTTTGTTTTTAAGTTGTCTATCTCTTTGGATAATGTTTCATCCATGTCCTGAAGAGTTGTTTTTTTAAAATTTCTCTATGTTGGTTTTCAATTTTCTCGTGAAGCTAACTGATCAATTTTATAATCATCCTTTTGAATGATATGTCTAGAATTTCAAAGATTTCATTTTTACTAGGGTCAATTGCTGAAGTTTAGTGTGATCTTTTCGGGGTAAGAATTTTTTTCATATTGTCAGAATTATTTTTCTTGTTCCTTCTTATTTGAGTTGACTACTTCTTCTTATTTGAGGTTGGCAGGGGACTGACATAGGCAATGTAGGATTCCCTTGGTTATATATAACCTTAGTGTAGTGAGTTTCCCAGCTGTCAGCTGTAGCAGTCCTGTTTTGGTTACCTGCACTGGCTCATGGTATCCTGAGTGACCAGAGTGGCTTGGAAAGTGATGCTAGCTGTGGACTGGGATGAGGTCTTCCTCAAAGTTGAGAAATTATATCTGATATGGTAAGTTTTGCTATTGATTTCCAGTCAAGAGATGGTGCTTATAGGAGAAAGCCAGCTGCAGTGATTGCTGTGGGGTTTCTCCTTGATGAGTGTTGCTCTAAGGAAATGCCGAGCCTACCTAGGCATAGGATGGGGCTCTAGTGATAACCCAAGTTCTCTGTCTGTTTTAAGCCTTCAAGGGGAGTGCAGGAGTGCAGGGGTAAGAAGCTCAAGTACCTCCCAATTGTGCATACTTAGCTACTCCAGCGTGGATTAGGTAGGAGTCCCAGACCACTGGAGTAATATAGAAGACTTTACATGGGAATTGAGAGGTTGCTGTGGCAACTCATGTCCCCTGGCTCCTGCCTTAACCTCAGGCAATTTGACATTTGAATGTCCAAGTGCAGCTGGCCTCAAGGCCTCAGGTATTCTCCTGGCAGCCCATCCCAGTCAGCAACTGTCTGCTGCCATGGAGTTTGACCTTGGGGCGTGTCCCCTCACAGGTCAGCTAGAGAGCAGCTGTGCAAGAGTTGAGTTCCTGGAATATGGCAGTGGAGCCAGACCACTCCACATGGGTTCCAGCAGAGCACAGCTGTAGGTAAAATAGTTTCCTGTGAGAGACTGAAGTCCCACAGGACTCAGAAGACACTGCAGGTTCACAGCAGGAGTACAGAACTAAATTTCCCTCACTCACCTCCCCCAGTATGCTAAAGAGCTGACAGTAGTCTGTGATCCAGATGGGAGTCTGGCTAGTTCCAGTCCAGGTCAATGGATTTTTCTCTTCTTTGCACTATGTGGTTATTATCACTTCTTTGCTGACTTGTGTGGTATGCTGCTGGTTTTGTTCCTCTCTTGGTGTCAAGAAAGCTTCCTCTATCTTGGTTTACTCCATAGGAGGAGAAACATACTCGAGGTGCCTCACATCAGCCATTTTAATCCTACCCCCAAAAATATTTAAATGTAATTGTTTATATACTTATTCAATAAATTCTAACCTACTTTCTAAAAGAACAACATTTTCTAAATCTTTGTTAGTCTAGTTCTTTTTCTATGTCAATTTTTTTTTCTTTTGAGACAGGGTCTCACTCTGTCACTCAGGCTGGAGTGCAGTGGCCAACTCACTGCAGCCTTGACCTCCTGGACTCCAGTGATTCTCCTTCCCCAGTCTCCTAAGTAGCTGAGACTACAGGCTCACACCACCATGCCTAGCTAATGATTTTTATTTTTTGTAAAGATGAGATCTCACTATGTTACACAGGCTAGTCTCAAACTCCTGGGCTCAAATGATCCTCCCACCTCGACCTCCCAAAATGCTAGGATTACAAGTGTGAGCCACTGTGCCCAGCCTTGTGTGAACTTTGAGACAATTAAGGCGCTATTTTAAAAAATAAAAATCGTAATGAAAGCTTTCTGCTAATTCAGTTTTATTCACTAGCCCCAGCCTAGAAAATAAAGGCATTTTGAATATGATTGCTATGCTCTGACATTTGGTGATTATATGACTTTTCTATATTGGTGAGGTCATTTTTACATTGACTATGCATGCCTATGATGAGTCTACAGCCTCTGCACAGAGATTGCTTTCTTTTCATCTTTAGCCCTGTTTGGGGTTGCATTTAGAGGTATTTTCTCTTTCTACTTTTTCTTCCTCTTTTCTTCCTCCTGTTTATCTTTCGTCTTTTTAAATTTGAGATTAGGTCTAAAATGACATATTTATTTTCCAAATCCTAGAAACATTTCTAGCTTACAAAGAAAAATCATGATGTTCCTAATTCAGTAACATCAGTAGTCTGTAGGACTAAAACCCCTTTCCTTTAATGGACATATATATTATATAACATCACAAAAATCCAAAAAACGTTTGTGGCATTCTTATCTCCTCACTCTATAGGTGAGAAAAAATAAAATTGACTTAGAAAGGTTAATAAATTTGCTCCAGGTTTTTCAACTAGGAAGTAGAAGAACTGTCATAGCTAACAAAAGCCATTAAGCTAACCATCATGCTATTCTACCTGTGACAGATACAGGACATGGGCATTAAAGGAATGCCTGATCCCACTGCTTCATTAACATTCCTCCTTCTAAAGGGATCATCATGATTTTATCTCCTCTTAACATATTACTTACAAGGTTGTTTAAGTCCTTTAAAATATTAAATATTTAATTAGTCCTATTACAGCATCTCCCTGAGGCAAATAGTTAGCCTGCATAATTGTTATGTTGGTTAAAAAGAAGAGCAAAAGGGAGCTTGAGCATAAATTAACAACAATAAAACAGATCATTACATTTCATGCCTGGAGATTAACATAGATAACTCCCTTCAAGTAAAATTGTAAGGTGATTATTAAAATCAGTCTTTACAGATGACCTTAGTCATTACACTTTAACTGGATGTCCACACAGCCAAAATGACCAATCATTTCATTAAATATAAGGTTACTATTCACATTATTTTTCCAAGTGTCCACAAAGACTCCTGCATATGAATCACCTGGAGGTTTTATTTAAAATGGAAATTTTAATATTCACATGAATTTTTTTCTGTGTATTTTAGCAAACACTTTTAAGTGATTTGGGCATAAAATATCAACTAAATTTGGGGGCTATTCCTTTATTCATAATAAATACATATAAAATATTTCTATTAAAATAATAGTTGAGAGTTGTATTCCCTGACCAATCTGAAAACACCTTGAGAGTTAAGGCCATGCTTCAATCAATAATTATTCCACTGCTTAGCAAAGAAACAAACAAAACTGGGCCTCAAAACTGTTTAGTGTTGAATGACCTTGTAGCTATAGTCTTTAATCATCCTTAGCAATGCTAGGAAAGGTACTTAAAATTTATTATTTTTTATAGGGTTTAAGTCTTACCTATATGCTCTCAAAAAATGGTCCCCTCTATTATCTAATCAGAAGAAGTTTGCAAAAGTGAGAATTCCACTAAGAAGAGAAAATGCTTTTCACAGTGGGATGTCAACATTTCTGCCAACATGCCTGGTATTCTAAGCCTCCTTGAACTAACAGCAGCAGAACATTTTATTACTTTACACACTCATCTGAAAAGTCAAACTTACCAAGATCTAAGACTTGCCAGAAAACCTACCTCAAATATACCTAATACAAGAGGGAGGCTCAGTATATGGGACATATTAAATTACACATGTAGACAAGATTCTCAAACATTTGTCACTATATTTTGTTGTCTGGTCATCAAAAAATAATATACTTTGTCATATTATTTTCATTCTCCACAAAATATAAATTCAAAGTGATGACCTTGGCTTGTATTAAAGACAAGTATAAGAAAGATAATTTTGTAATGCTTTTCATTTTCTTTGCCAAAAAAAATGACATTATGTGTCATGGTACCTTATAAACTTTTAGACAAAGGAACACCTAATATATTCCTCTAAGTATTCAGTAACAGGAAAATGTTTTTCTCTCCAGGTGAACATGAATGATTCTATTCATCCTACTTTGAGAATTTGGCAGCCTCCTGTATTTCCCTGTTTGATTTTGCTGCCTGAAAGATGAAAACTAAATTCGGTTTTCAACTGCAGCAGCTAATTCATTTCATATGCGTGGTATAAGTATATTTCACTTTCTTAAACTTCTATCTATAATTTTTATCTTATCTGTTTTAGGTGGTCTTTATTACCAGAAGTCATTTCTAATATTTTGAAGGAATAGACAAGAAGAAAGACTTTTTTTTTAAGAATTAAGCAAGCAAAGGTAAGTGAGGAGAGAAATGTGACAAGAAGATTACATGATACATGGAGAGCTCAAGCAGTTAGGAACAGAATCAATTTTTCTTGTTTTATGACCACAAGGCCATTTAAACTGACAATAATACCACCAAAACAAATCACTAAAATATGTCACAGAAGACAACACAATACATGACCCTTGTTAGATATGAGACCAGAACAGCTAAAGGATCATGAAAAAGTCTAACTTGAAATTAAGTAAAAATTATAAAGACCCATAGACAAAAAGCATCTCAAATGGAATTTTTCAGTGCCTTGTATTTGACTGCCTGAAACTGTTTTTTTTCTTTAAAAAAAAAAAAACCAAAAAAAGATACTTCAAGTCTGAAACTGTAATGTGCATACAGAACCATACTTATAGTCTTTAAAGTGCATACAAGTCACCTGGGGATTTTCTTAAAATGCAGATTCAATTTGTATACCATGGAACTGGGTCCTAGGATTCTGCTTCACTCCTAAGAGGCAGGGTGGTAGCTAGTCCAGGACACCACCGTGGAATGATGCCTTCAGAGCTGGTTATGACTGCATCAAATCCCCACTTTCCCACTTAAAAGCTGTGCAACATTGGCCAAGTCCCTTAAACTCTGATCTTCAGTTACTTCATCATTTTCCCAGAAATGACAGTCCCTACTTTAAACAATCCTAGTGAAGACTTCAAAACTTTGCAGGATGTTTGACCATGATAACAGCACAGTCAAATAACACCCTTTATAAATATTCTTTTAGCTCTCTAAATATTGTTTTAGCTGTCTTTGTTATAGCAGAATATCACCTCAGAGTATGGAATGTTATAATTTGGATATAAGCAGAAAAATAAGCAAAATGAAAACCCAAATTCTAGCAAATGAATTTTAATGTTGAAGGCAGATATGTATGTTGTGTGTGAGCATGTGGACATATGTGTAAATGAAGCTACACTTAAAAAGATAAAAGTTTCACACCCCTTCTACTGATTACTAAATAACCAAAACCTGAGATATTTTTCTAATTTTTATCTAATAGTCAATAATCTTTTTTTTTTTTGAGTTGAACTCTTACTATTGTCACCCAGGTTGGAGTGCAGTGGCACGCTCACACCCACCACAGCCTCAACCTGCTGGGCTTAGGTGATCCTTCCACCTCAGCCTTCCAAGTAGCTGGAACTACAGATACACACCACCACATCTGGCTAGCCAAGAATCTTTATGTAGGTAAGAAGATCAAGGCCTAGGGAGTAATTGAGAAAGAGGGGCTCCATATGTTAAAGAAAAGACAAGCAACAAAGAAAAAAATTAAATAATGTTCTCAAACCCATGGATACTTTACACAGCTGGTGAATCAAAAATCTCATTTTTACATTAAAAAAAAAGAATAACAGGAAACCAGCACAAAATGTGTCTTGTCACCTCATTCTTTGGAGGATCAAGGAAGATATAAATCAATAAGTAAAATTTCTAAAATTGCACAAGATCATTTTAATAACTTAGCTTAATTAAGAAAATTGTTAGTAGTGATGGGAATGCTGTTATTTAAAACAAAGCTTTCTAACTGTACTCATGACAAACTTTTACTAGCTTTTCAATTGGTTTTTGACATCAGGTTATATTCAGAATCCAAGAAAAACATTTTTTTTTTCTGTTGTGAAAAATCAAACCCTAGCCTAAAGTATAAAGAAACCTTGGAGAGTTTTATTCTAATAAGCAGAGATGGTGGTATTTTGCTATACCTAAACCTATGATGAAATCTCTGAAACTGCGTATCCAGAAGCAAAACCCTCCAGAGACTAATAACACTTTAACATTTCCCATTCACATGTGAATGTTAATTCCACTCTCTGAAGAGAACCACCAAAATGGCATTCATTAAGATTAAAGTCATATTACTATAGAACAGGAAATTTATATGTATGCTTCCTATAAAACGCAAATATTACCAAAGAATGGGTCTCCACTGAGTTCTCTCTCCACCTATTCCTTTGCAAAGTTAAATCACACTGGTGAAGCCCTTTCACAAAGGCAGTATAAAATTCTTAAGTGTCAGGCCCATGCTGCTCTGCTGCCAAGGTAGCCCCCTTAGGTTGTTGACAATCACGTGTACCTCTGATGAATGCCTGCTCTAGTACAAACACAGGCCCTCGTAATAGGACAGGACAGGAGACATTTCAAAATTTCAGAGTCTGGAAAGTTTGCAGGAAGAGGCTCCTGCAAAACAAAACTTCTGATTGGGGTTGTCTTGCCCTTGGATCAAATGTCTTACCTGGTAAAGTCCTTAAAGAATACAGATTGCAATGGCTTTTTTCCATGATTTTTTTAAGCATCATATAAACAAAAAATGATAGAGCTGTACCTTTAAAGCAACATTTGTAACAGGTTTTCTAATAAACTACTGTGTAAGAAAAACAATTTTTTTCCTCTGTACTCTGTCTACACTTCTGACCACCAAATATGTGAGGGCTTTCCCATATCAAGCAATTCTCCAACTATCCAAACACTAACTAGGTGTCTTATAATTCAATTCAGTTCTGACACTCTCTCCCTGGAATTTGCATCAGAGCCCATATGTTAAGAGCTCAGTTCCACAAGATTGCTTCCCATTTTAGATGCCAATTTCAATTTCAGGCTTCTGAAACTTCTTACCAACCAGCCATAAATCTGGGGTTCCCATGACCTCCCCCACTTGGGTTCAATTATTTGTCAGAAGAACTCAGAGAAACACTTTAACAGTTTATTATATAATAAAAGATATGATCCAGGATATAGATGAGCAGCCAAATGAGTGGGAACATAGGATGAGTTCCAGAAGGGATCCAAACATTAGAGTTTCTGTCCCCATGGCTTGGAGTGCTTCACACTCCCTCCCAGCACATAAATGTGTTCACCAACCCAGAAGCTCTCCAAACCTTATCTTTAGTGTTTTTTTTATGGAGGTTTCATCACATAGAAACGATCTATCATTAACTTGATCACCAGCTCCTCTCCCCACTTGAGGATGTGAAGGTGGGGCTAAAACTTTCAATCTTCTAGTCATGGCTTGGTCATTCTGGTGACCAGCCCCCATCCTGAAGCTATCGAGGAACTCACCAAAATTCAGCTTATTAGAACAAAAAACACCTCCATCACCCAGCATATTCCAAAGAATTTAGGAGCTCTGAGTCAGGAACCAGAGCCAAAGACCAAATCTTAGAACAAAATATACTTTTAGTACACCTATATCTTAGGAAATTACAAAGGTTTTAGGAGCTCTATGACAATGAACAAATATCAATCTCTCATATCACAATATCAAACTACAGGATTCAAATTGACAATTAATTACTGGTTACTACTTGGTCTAAGGAATATAAAGAATAAATGAGAAATAATATAGATTTAAGGAGGAAATAAAGCATGAGGGGAAAAGGTGAAGAATAATAGTGAAAGCTAACACTTACATAGTGCTTTATACATACTGACTCATATGGTCCTCCTAAGAACTCTACCACAAGAGTAAACTTTGCACTATTCCAGTTTTATATATGAGAACATTGAGGCACAAGGTAGTTCAAGAGCTCCTATGAGGCCTCACACTGCAATCTGATTCCAGACAGTCTAGCTGCTGAGATGCTTCTCTTAAACACTATGCTCTCCTGCCTCTCATTCACTGTAGTAGTCCTGTGTCTGTTACATATCAGTGCTCAATTAGTGCATGTGAAATGAATGAGATATTTTACAACCCTCATAGCCACCATCTACTAGAAGTAAGGTCCTTGAGGGGAGAAAACTGTCTTATTTATCTTGTCTTGATTCCAGCATGTAGCATAATGCCAGTACATATGCTAGGTATTCAAAAATTGTTTGATGAATGAGAAATAAATAAATGGGTAGAGGGTCAGATAGCTATAAGTAATATTATCCACAAATAGACAGAATCACATGGTCATATTGGGTAGAGTGACTGTAGTTCTCCATATGCAGTTCCATGTGGTATTCTATGATAAGGAACACCATGATCAATTATATAATCCAGTCTCTCTTATCAAGCTGCTAGTAGATGCAGAATCAAGATTCTGATTTTTTTTTGTAAAAGATATTCTCATTTTTATGATATATAGGATAATGGGTCTCTAAAGAGGAACCATGTTGAAAAAAATGATATGATAATTTTCATCAAAATGAAGACAAATACTCAAGTCAAAGATGAATTTAAAATTAAACACAAAAACAATGCTTCTCACCCACGTCCACTAAAGTAATCTTAGTAGAGGAAGAAAATAAATACTTTTGTGTGGGGTACAGCTAAAAGCAGTCTGCCACAGCTCAAAATTTTATTGAGGTCCCTTACTATATCTTAAAAATTCATCTTTTATTTTTAGTCTGAGGTCTCTCAATTTTTGTTTTACTGTAAAAATGAGATTTTGATTACTTACCATTATGTAAAATGAAAAAAAAAAAAAACCTCTGTCTTTTCCTTCTATCTTTCTATACTCTGTGGAATAGATTAGCCTATTTGAGAAATCAGACACCATAGCATATGGTAAAGAGTTTCATTTAGAAACCCAAAAATTAAGAAGTAAAATATAAATTCATTAAATGAGACATAGAGACCCAGTATAAGCATAATGAGGTTTCTCTAAGCTTTGGCCCCATCCCCTATCTTGGGAAGGTAAACTCCTTTCTCTCTAATCTACTTTCTAAATAAACTATATTTTCCAATTTTTAAAAAAAACATAATGAAATAAGGATAATTTGGCATGAGATATGATGTCTGTGCATTTAGCAAATACCCTCCCTTAATAACAATAGTAAACAACCATAAATATGTAAAGGTAAAAAAAAAATACCAAAGCTAACTATGGCAGATATTACTCATGATCAGGAATATTTTTATTTCTCCTGTGCAACATGAGTGGATTAAACTTCCCTGTGTCCCTGAATCTGAGCATAGTGTGTGATTCTCAGGGGCAATAAAATGTGACTGGAAGTAACTTGTGTCAAGTCCAGATGAAAGCATTATAGTTCACATACAATTCTCCAAGTACTCTCTTTCTTGCCACACCAACTAATAAGGCTATCTGTTACAAATAGTGCAGTTCCAGAATGGTGTCAACTTCCTTACCTGAATTCCTGAGTTGCTACACAGAGACGGTTGTCAGGCAGAGCCACTCTGAAGAAATAAACCCTTGTTTTGTTAAGAACTGAAATTTTGTTATTGCATCACAACTCAGCCTGTCCTGGCTAATACTATCCCACGTGTTAAACTCAAACAGACCAAGCTACATAAACGTTGAATAACCTATCTTATTTCTGCTTTATTAGTCCATAACTGCAAAGCAACAATCTATAAGCTATATGGTTATTTGTATTCTCTGCCCAACAGTTTTGACTAAATCAATTCATGAACCACTCTTTTAAATAAATAAATAAATAAAAATAAACCTGCCAAACTGGTTATTTGAAAATGTGTGTAAACAAGCAGGCAACTGGCACTTTTCTTTTAAAACCACTTCTACTCATTGCAAAGAAAAAAACCTATCACACATTATAAAGTCCTCTTCTAACACAGACAATATTGGCTAATATGCTACATTAAGTACTTATTTCTATTTAACTATCAACAAATTATATTACAAAGCAAACCACCAGAAAAATTATAATCAATTTTATTAATCAACTTTCAGAATTCTAATGTTCTATTATTTAACTTCTCAACCAGTTTTAGAAGTTGCATAAACTTTGTTTTATAAGACTGCATCCATCTACACCAGGGTTATAACAATCAAAAATGTCTCGAAATGTTGTCAGATGTCTCCTCTGGGAAATGGCAGGAAGTTATTACAAAATTGCCTTCAGTTAAGAACCACCAGTCTTCTTCAAGGGTCTACCCAAAAAAAGTGAATTCTATCCTACAGCCCCATTTCCTCCTAACTGAAGATATTTACAATAGTACGTGAAGTTGATATAGGAGGACTTTGCTTTCTTTTATTACTGCATGAAGAAACACACATACTAATTGTCAAAAATTTAAAAATAAAAATTTGCAAAACTAACAAAATAATTACTGGTAATCTCATCTCCATTAGAATTTTTACAGACATGCCTCTCTGGGTTCATTCATTCAACAGCTAATTACTGAATAACCACTTCGGGCAGGGTGCTGCTCTTGATACAGACATGACAGATTGTTGAGCCAGACAGACAGATGTCAGTCTTCCTGGAGCTTAGCCTAATGGGAGAAACAGGTGCCAAATGCCTTAAATGGCAATGGCAAATGATAAGTGTCATAAAGAAAAGCATAAGTTCCCCTGTGGAAGTGGTTTGAGGTGGTATCTCAGTGTGGTATCTTTGAGGCATCATAACAGAAAGCTATGTCTAATGAGTTAGCACTTGAGTAGTTCATGAGCGTTACATATTATACGTTTTTAAGATTCCATGTTTAAAAAAACATATCTAATCATCTGAAGAACCCTGAGATAATTGTAATTATTATTCCTCTTTTAAAGATTAAAATAGGTACAGAGAGCTTAACTTTTCCCAGATCACAAAGTTAGTGTGTAGAAGAAGCAGAATTTAAGCCGGTCTGTGTTTCTAAGGATTAGACCATCAGCTGTCCACCCCCAAAATGAGCCAGGCCGAGCAGGAGAAGGCTGCATTGTCCTGTGCTGTCCACTCTGTTCACAGACTGGCAGAGAAGACTGTATTTCTTTATTTTCCTAGGCAAAGAGGAGTGACCTTCCAGTCACCAAAGAATGAATACTGAAATCCACCTCATTATATATTTATGGTAGTTTCCTAGTTAAGTGCAGCCTCCTTAAATTCTTTCTTGGGAGAAGATGAGGTATACATTATTTATCAATTAATTAATTATGGTGGGAATTAAGCAACAGAACAGTCTAATACTGAAATTGAAAAGAGAGGTAGAAAGTTCCAAAAGGCTGAATTCACAATAGCAAATTGCTCAAACACATGTTTTTGATTAGTCAGGAGGTTTGACAGAAATTCCAGGCTAATAAGTTAATATGTTCTGATGTGAAATGAATGTTTTCATTTAGCTCCTATATGTTGTGTGTTTGCAATAAGCTGAAGTGAATTCTTATAACTGAAATTATTTCCAATAATTTCAATGATCCAAATCACACACTATGGAGGTGACGTGGTTAGTCATATAAATCTAGAAACACTTTATTATGATGAAAAATATTTTAATGCTACTGAATATGTTCTTTATATTACCGTTCTTTTTTGAAGTACTATTGGTTTAACTTCTACATGACTATATTATGTATAGAGTCTAATATTTTTAAAGGGAATAATAAAATAACTGTTTTGATTTTGACCTCACTTCCTATAAGAGGGATGCTTTTTTTCAGAATCTATGTTATATATAATAACCCCAGTTGGTTAGGATGACTTTCATCCACATGTTACTTTGCCTTGTGGACACAACTGCTGTGGGTACATCAACATAAGCTATTATCAAAACTCAAAAGTAACTCAAATGCATTGGAAACTTATAATTTTATCTTCATATATGAAGCACCTTTAGACAACAAAATCTCAAGGAGTGAAGTACTCTGATCAATTACATCTCTAGATAATTGGGAATTATCTACAAAAGTCTTAACATCTCACTCTAAAGAGGAAAATATTTACAAAATATGTCTGTAGATGTTCTTTTTTAATAAATAATATTGTCATCTCTGCGATGGTTAATTTTACATGTGTGTCAACTTGACTGGGCCACAAGATGCCCAGAAATCTAAGTAGATATTATTGCTGGGTATATCTTTGAAGGTGCTTTCGGAAAAGATTCGCTTTTGAATTGGCGGACTGAGTACAGCAGATGATCCTTTCTAATGTGAGAGGGCATCATTTAATCCGTTGAGATGCTGAAGAGAACAAAAGGCAGAGGAGGGTTGGATTTGCCCTCTCTCTGACTGACTTGAACTGGAGTGTCAGTCTACTACCCTCAGCACTCCTGGTCTTCAGACCTTCAAATGGGGAATAGGATATGCACCACTGATTCTCCATCTCTCGGATATTTGACCTACATCCAGGCTTTCCTAGGTCTTAGGTTTGTAGGTGGAAGATCCAGACATTCTAGAGCTCCATCATTCTCAAATGTCAATACCGTATGATGTGTCTTTATATATAGTCTACTATTTTTTGTATAGCCCCTACTGGGTCTGTTTCTTGGAAGAAGCCTGAACAATATATTATGGAGATGGATGATACAAAGGGCCAAAATATGGGAATTTAAAATAATTTTACATTATTGCAAATGGAAGTGTCAGAAGAACCTGAGTGAGTTGAATGTGTACTCACCTCGGGACACACCCTGACCATTGCTTTAAAAAGAGAAAAAAAGTGTAATGTCAGTGTATTCTATTATTTGCCCCAGTATCAAAACATGAATTGCAAAAGAAAATGGGCTTGATTCTGGTTAAAGTGTTAATGCATGAAAAATAAGCAAGAGGTATAAAAAGAATTTGATTATTTCAGTTCCCATGATATTTTATTTTATTTCCCCCAACCAGACACATAATCTTCATTTCCTGTAGCTATTATTATAATACAATTCTCAGTTATTTTGAAACTCACACAATAGTCTCTACTATAATTCTGATATTGTCAAATTGCATTGTTGCTTATTTATCAGTCAATTAAGAGGAAACAGCAACACATTGGACTAAAAAGTGGTGTGAATGTGTGTGTGTGCTTATATTTTTAAACCAGTTCACATGTGCTGCCTAAACCTAAGTCCTTTTGAAATTGTTAACACATTTATCTCTTGCATTTACCCTTTTGAAATTTTTGACACGTTTCTCTCTTGAAAATACTCAGAGGGTAAAACCCTCTGAGTATGTTTTCTTCTTTTTAAGGAAAAGGTATTAAGTAATTTTGCTGGAACTAACAAAATATGTTAGTTCTCTTTTTATATCATGTTTTGAAACCATTTCCTACGTGCATATTACAGAAGTGGCTTTCTAACTCAAAGGGCAGTGTCATGTTTATAATTATTCTATTAATTCATAAAGTAGAATATAGGTACTTCTACACTCTAGCCTGATGGTTCTGAAAGTGTAGCAGACTACTAGCATCAGCGTCACTATGAATTTGTTAAAAATACACATTCTTGGGCCCCATCCCAACCTACTAATTCAGAAACTCTGGGGATGGAACCCAGCAATGGTTCACCAAGCTCTCCAGGTGATTCTGAAGCATCCTCAAGTTTGAGAACCACTGCTTTAGACTGAAGAATATTTTGAAAGTGAGGTGCCTTACCCAAAGTTTTTCTTAGGTTAGGAGCTACATCAAGACAGGTTTTCCCCATTTCAATGTCTTATTTCTACAGACTAACTCTCTAATTTATATTTTTTGACATACCAGCACTGACCTGCCATCAATGAAATGGTCAGTGATTCCATCTAGTTTTCTCTAATTTCATATGAAAGAAATACTCCGATATTAGCTAGAGTACATGCTCATATGATAAGAATTTTCCCTAATAATCCTGGGATAATTTGGTCATTCTTACAGCTATAATTCCCAAAACTTGCTCACTATGGAAGCCTCTGCTAGAGCCATCAGATGAAGATTAGTTTTTCTGCTGAAACTCAACCTGAGTTTCCTGATTTGATCAGACTTGGTTAAATACTGAAAACTCATACATGTGTTTTTCTTGAAAACAAATACTATTTTTCCAAACATGTATGTGAATATGGAATGACTTTCCACTTGTTTAGGTCTTCAATGTCTTTCAACAACATTTTATATTTTTCAGTGTGCATGTCTTATGCTTTTTCTATTAAATTTACTTCTACATTCATTTTATCATTTTCGATGCTATTGTAAATAGAATTTTTTTTTTCTTTTTTGGAGACAGGGTCTTACACTGTTGCCCAGGCTGGAGTACAGTGGTGCAATCATGGCTCATTGTAACCTCCAGCTTCTGGGCTTAAGAGATTCTCCTGCCTCAGCTTCCACGGTAGCTGGGACTACAATTATTCACCACCACACCTGGCTAATTTTAATTTTTTTGTAGAGATAGGGTCTCACTATATTGCCCAGGCTAGTCTTGAACTTCTGTCCTTAAAACAATCCTCCCACCTCAACCTCCTACAGTGCTGGGATTACAAGCATGAGCCACCACACCTGGCCTGTTTTGTTTTCTTGGTTTCATGTTTGGATTGCTCATTGATGGTATATAGAAGTATAATTGATTTTTGTACATTGAGACTCAATATTATTAAAATGGCAATTCTCCCCAAATTGATCTATACATTCAGTGTAATCCCCATCAAAACCCCAGCAGATGTTTTTGCAGAAATTGATAAGTTGATCCTAATATTTATATGGAAAGCAAAGAATTCAGAATAGCTAAAACAATCTTGAAGAAGAACAAATGGAAGAACTTTTACTTCTCAGTTTCAAAACAATATAAAACTACAATAATCAAGACAGTGTGATATAGGATTAAGAACAGACATGTAGCCGGGCAGGGTGACTCATGCGTGTAATCCCAGCACTTTGGGAGGTGGAGGCAAGAGGAACCCGAACCCAGGGGTTGGAGACCAGCCTGGGCAACTTGGTGAGACCTCGTCTCTACAATAAATCAAAAAATTAGCCGGACGTGGTGGGGCGCACCTGTAGTTCCAGCTACTTGGAAGGCTGAGGCAGAAGGATTGCCTGAGACCAGTAGGTCAAGGCGACAGTGGCCATGAGCATGCCATTGCACTCCAACCTGGGCAACCAAGTGAGACTCCAACATACACACACACACACAAAGCTATTTTTGAACCATTTTCCTCAAGGCAGTGACAGAGAACAAACTGATGAAAGTTTGTTCTTGCCCCTTGCAGTGTGAAAGAGAAAAAGTCCTCTTTAAGATGAAATTTTAGCAAAGAAAAGAGCTTGTATTATCTGTATTCTCGACTTTGCTCCAGAAAGGATTTAGGGTACTTCTAAAGATAGGTGGAAAACATCCGTATAGCAAAGTCACAGGTGAAGTACATATTAGTCATGGTAGTTGTTACACCCACACGCCTTTGCTGAAAAGGCAGTTGAGATCAGCCCTCCTCTTACTAAATATGAGTGTAGAGGACTCACTGCCATGATGATTTTGTAAAATATATTTAATGGATTATTTTTAAAGAAATTTTAAAAGCAGACAGAATACCATCCCAATTGTTTACTTTTAGATTCAACAGACAGAATATTGCTGTTACATGACCATAAAAGTTTCTAAACATCCACTTTGAAAAAAAGATACACTAATTTTTTCATTGCTTTACACAAATGATATTGTCATTACTTGAAAAATCCAACTGACTTTCCACACAGAATTGAGAAAGAGTATAATGCTCTTTGTATAAAATGATCTGGAATGTGAGTCAAAAAGCATTTTCTGAAAGTTGCCATTTCAATAAATGACAAATACTCAGAATTAATCATAAAGCCAACCAGCTAAGTGGTTTCCTTTCTCAACTGCTTTCCTCTTGCTTGCCAGTTGGTGAGACTATGGGAGTGAAGAGAAGGTAAACAGGCAGAATTCCAGGCCTACGGAGAACGGGAGGCATGAAATTGGGTAGACTCAGAAACTAAGTAGATCTGTTAATGATGTAGGGCAAATTAGAAAACCAGGAGTAGGCAGGAACTTATCATGAAAGACAAATTGAGGATTAGTTCCTAAAAGTGAATAGAAACCATTAAAAGATTGTAGGTCAGTCAGTGGCATGATCAATCTACCGTTAAAGAACTATCATTTCGCCAACAAGTGATAGAAGCATGGATTCTAGGGAGAAAACAGTGAAATTCAACTGCCATCAGGAGAGAGATGATAACAGCCAAAACTATAAAGGAGTTCAGTGGAAATAGAAGAAAGTGGATTCAATGGATGCAAAGGAGATAGAATAGTTTTCTACTAGAAAACTCTACTTAGGAAATAGCAGCCATGTGCCTCATAGCCTTCTCTCAAGAATCACTGCATTTTTTAATTGCTTTAATGTTTTAAAATTCAATAATTCCTGAATTACATCCACATACATTTGTGTGCTTGGGAGGAAAGAGGATACCAACCTACTTTCAAACTCATCCAGACTGAGAAGCCCAGTTTAGACTCAACTAGAGAAATACCACTACACACACACACACACACACACACACACACACACATACACACACACACACAGCCATTCGAATGTGGCCTTAAAATTGAATTCATGCACACTGTGGTTTGGACATTCTCCTCCTGCACCCCAACTCCCAACCTGGCCAATTCTATAGCTGGTCTGCTGACGTTGCTTTCTAAACTGCCTCTGTCACCTCAGCAAGTATAGGTTTTCTGATTACTTCCAGTTTAACTTTAAAAATTCCATGATTACTTCAAAGAAAAAAACTTCAGTGGGCGCCGTTTTACTTTTAATCCCTTTGGCATTTAGTTGTCTCCACTCAAGGTTATGCCCTCAATCTTTCCATTTTTTCATTCTGCAGCTACTGTTTGGAGGTTCCCTAGGTGAGAATGGGGGCAATTTCACTATATTTGCATTGCTGTTCTACACTGCACTTTTAAAGTACTATTTGGGCAGCACTCATAGTTGGTTGCCAAGGCATGGTTACCATGGTAACATCACCAGACAGTATTTTTTTTTTAAATTAAAAGCTTTTTCTTTAATGAAAGAGTGAGCAAAATAGAGTCTAGTCAAGAACCAAATTTATTTGCTACCAAATAATTCCCTTCTCCTGAGGGGCACAATATTTTTTATAAAGCAACCATTCTCTAAGGGAACATTAAAGATGAATAGTTTAGTTGTTTGTTTTTTACTTACCTCACTATGCACTTTTCAGCAGGAAAAGTTGCTGATTTTTTCCATTGTTAGCCTTTGATGTGGAAGGATTTGTGCCTGCTCCCCACAATGTTGTTGCTGATCTCTCTGAGCATTCCTTAGAGGTCAGCATTGAATTTTGCAGTCCTCAAATCTCTCAGAGAAATTTTTTCAGCCACTCAGTCTTTTACTTACTCTCTCAAGACCTCATATACAGAAATCCCACTATAGTAAAAATAATGGAACACATCAGTTGCTGGCAGCTGATACTAATAGCCAGGCTTATGCAAAACTAATTTCTTATGTTGAAATTGGTTTATTGTGTGAGTTATGGTATTACATAATGTAATATTGAGCTGTCCTGTTTCAATAAAAAATTGTTCCTATTCTTGGCAAGTAAAAAAAGTATATTAAATTATGCAATTTCCATGCCTTTCCATTTCTTGCTTGCCAACGTTATAAAAAGCCTGATCTACAATATAAATAAATAAATAAGAGAATGTTACATTTTGTACAGGGAGAGATTCAGTAACGATCTGAACTTTTTTCCTTTTAAAGTACATGTCTTTTAAATGCACACGTGATAGATAGCGCCTGCATTTTCATAACATCTAGATTCTGAAGTTCTAAGCGACAATCAAAGCTGCAGGAGCTGACCTACTGCAATTTTACTACCAAGGCAAAATCAGTCCCTTTATTCTAAGCTTCACATTTTCAAGACAGTCTCAGCAGTATACCTTTTTTATGACTCCAGTTTATGCAACTTTTCCTTAGGACCTTGGCTCATCCATATATCTAAGCTTCCTAAATGCAGCAAGCTATCAAGTAATAGCATTATTTTCTTTTTTCATCAGTAAAGTATGAGTACAGAACAGACTATGAGGAATAAATTGGGGTCACAGAAATATGCCAGGCATGCATCCTTTATGACATCCATTCAGAAGTTATGAAAATGTAGAAGCAGACACTTGTACATTTAAAAGTAGGTATATTTACAAGGAATAAAAAAGAAGAATTTAAATCATTGCTGAACTAGGGAATTTTGTAAATGAAGGGCAAGGGGCCCTAATGAAAGCCACAGGCCAGAAGCTTACAAAATTCCACAGCTGAAATTAATAGTGAGCCATTTCTAAGTAGGACCTCCAAAGGGAATAATTCAAGGGAAGAGAACAAGGCTGTGTGCATTTTTTCACAGCCGCCAGAAACCCCAGATCATAAATATGTCAAGATTTCCAATGAGAAAACAGCTGAGATTCTCATACTCATGGAAAAATTAAAGATGGTCTTGTGGAAGGGATGAGAAAAGGCTTCTTACTCAAGGAGTATAGCACTAGACAGAACAATTCAGGGATAGAGACAAAGAGTTCTTTCCAAAAATGTCTTCTTTTGAGTAATTGTGTATTATCTGTGTTGTTGTGTTGCCTGAAGCTATAAAGCTAATGCATACCAACAAAATTTCTACATATTTTGTGTGACTTCTGCATTTCTAGGTTTGTCCTGGACTAAACATTTGGAGTGAAGTGTCTGTCTGAGTAGAACACCACGAATATGAGCAAAATCCCATGATGTGGTCTAGAGAACAGAGATGTATACAAGTGGAAGACTTTCATTTAGTCCCTAACACCAAATAGTTCCTCACCTCCCACATAAAAAACTTTCTGGTAAATTGCGGTTCTGGGGATACCAAAGACGTAGTTACTCTTCAAGCAGACAAAGCAAAAATCCATTCAACTCTGTAGTATGAGAGCTTAGCTGTTCACTAGAGCAAGTAACTCAATGTGTAGTAATTTGAGCTTATAAAATCTAATTTAATCTTTGAACAAAATGTAGTTGTTAATACTTGTCACCTAGATGGCCTACAGATGCATTCTAAGGATAAAAAAGACACTGAATTTAATTTACATCTTTCTCTAAAAACAAGAGGTCCTTCTGAAATTAACAGAGAATATAGCTTATTGAAAAAGAGTAGGCTTTTTCAGATACAGACAAATGTTAATCACACTTGCAAACCAAAGGAATTATTTATCTATTTCAGTTAAAATATCTGCCTCAGTCTCAATTACATAGCACATATATAATTGGTTGGAATTTTTGACAGAGTAATTCAAATAACTACTTCGGTTACCTACTATCTTTTACTGCTCATTTGCCCTAAAGGCTGGGAAGAACTTTAAAAATAATATAGCTACCTTTTAATTATTCATGGAAAAATGTTAACAATGTGACAATCTGTTTTACATTCAGGCTTTTACTGCCATGATTAAATAGAGAAATTAATAGAATCATTTGCCAACTATTCTTCTGTTGTATTTGTATTTGTGTTCTGTCACTTTCCATTTTAAACCAAAATATTTTAACACTCACTCCTACCCCGGTGAAATGGGTAGAGTTTACCTTACATTGGTCATTTGTATTTCTCTAAGAAATGACACTATCAAATTTGAACATGGATTGGAAAGCCAAAAAACTGGCTGAGTTGGTTTTCAGGTAGATAAATAAATTATTGCATATAAAGTTTCTAATTTCCACACATTTCAACAAAACCACCGGTAATCAAATAAATTAAATACACATTAAGATGCTAAAACAAATAATTGTGAACTATGTATGCAAATGCTACTTTTCTTGAGGTATGACAATCAAAAATTGACTTAAAATAACTATGTATTAAATGAGTAAATTCTGTATGACAATCTAATACATGCAATGTTAAAATTTATTTCTAATTTGAAACCATTCTAGAGGAAGTAAATCATTGACCAGTAGCCTCTGCACAAATATAAAATTGGATAGAATGAATGCTTATTTAGTGTCATGACCTTTCTTCTGCTAGGAAACTTTTCTTAATTTCATAAAACTATCCCACCTTACTCAACTATGGTGATACTTTTGACAAACTGTGTCGTCTTATTGAAATGAAAGATTTGCAATGCAACTTTTATAATATTACAAAATGAAGATTTTTATTCCATTTTGCAATAGCAGGTATGTATATGTGCATCCAAGAACAAAAATTGAGCAGAATAAATACATTTTCGGGATTGTCAAATTAAATGATACACCTGTCCAGACATGGAAACAAATTGATAAAAACAGTGTTATTTACTACAAAACCACATGACTCATTTTGCAATGTCTGTGCTCAAGGGAAAAGAGAAGAAAAGATGTATTAATTATACATGATAAATGACTTGACACTTTCTGAGTGCTATGATGAAGATAAAGTTTTGAAAGGCTTTCCTGGGGGGTTATTTCATACTTCAGATGAATGTGTTTCTTCATATTTTAGCATTTTTAAAAATTTTAATAAAGATGGCAGAAATACATTATAAGTTTTGGCATATAGGAACACACACACACATTATATATATATACCAGGGGTGACCAAAAAATGTATACACATTTTAAGAGATGTTCGCCATAATCAGAAGTAGTGTCTAGCTGCTGCTGATAACCATATTGAGCACCTCTTTTAATTGCAGAAGTCAAGCTTGACTTATATTCATTTTATGGAGTATTATAATTTTTATACAGTTTTTTTTCCTTTCTTAAAATGCTTTTAAGAAAGCATTTGGCACCCTTTTTGGCACCCTCTGTATATGTATGTATATATATATACGTGTGTGTGTGTGTGTGTGTGTGTGTGTGTGTGTGTTGGTGTGTTGCTCTCACATCCAAAAAGTGGGTTTCTGAAAAAAAAAAAAAAAAAAAAAGGATAGTCCCCATTTTGTTCATATGCCTATGGTAATCTAGTGACTCTCTTTCTCCCTATGTTCTAGACAGTAGCTTGCCTCTTGTCAGTGTTTGATGCTTCATTCAAAACAACAAGAATAACATGCTGAAATAATGTTAATGTGTACAGTAAAATTATGGTTACCTATGAGAAAGTGGATGAAAATCAATAACCTCACATTTGAAAATGACATTATTCTAAAAGTCTACTTTCAAACATTTTATCAATAGTGACCTTTATTTTAAGATGTTTTAGGAATAGCACTATTATGAGACAATTATATCTATTTGTATATCTGCTATTTCCAAGGCTGTAAATTAAAACTATCCCAAAAGTTCCTTTAATAATAACATATTCCAGGTATTTATACAATGAATCAGGAGATTTAAAATCCTCAAATCCTAACCATTTTCCTTCTTTTTCCTTCCAGTGAAATAAAGAAAGGAAAATGTTATCTTCTTCCTTATGGTTTTTTCTCATATTTCAGCAAGTACATTGTAACTATAATGATGGGTAGTCCAGACAAAGAGATACAGCAAGTAACAAAGAAAAAGTAATCATTCTGAGTTATCATGCATACTACAAATTGCCCCCATATCCCTGAAAGTAATTCACTAATTTGAGTTCATTGTCATATACTGGACACAACTCTCCACTTATTTTGTTAAAGAGCTTGTTTTGTGATGTGTAATGCTGAGATAATCTTGACATAAAGCATGAGATTGAGATTTCTTCCTTTTTCTTCCCTTATAATTAATTCATCTCCAACCACCACAGCTCTCAGAGAGAATGACTCCAGGAAAACAGTGGGCCAACCATATACCTGGTATGCAGGCAGTGTCATAATTTCTGTGTCTTTGCCTATCTTTCTTCCATTGATGTCTGAGAGCACAAATATAAATATCTCTGAAAGCAGAGATAAAATATTTGAAAGTAGCCTCTTAAATGTTTGGAAGAGGCTCTTGATCAGAAAGCCCCCCTCCACACCCCAAGATGAACTCTGTCACTTGGAGGCTGAGCAGAGAAGAAAGCCCACGTTTCCCCGTTTCTTCACTCTCCTGGGCACAGAGAACAGGGTATAAGTTAAATATTGACATTTACATCTACCACTGTTTCTAAGTAAGAATCATATTTTTTTCCACTAATTTTCAAGCAAAAATGTGAGCACTAGGAAAAATACTTAAAACTCTACTTCTTTTGTCTTCTAACATTCACTATCCCTATATTTCCCAGATCGTCTATGGGTGAAAGTTCATTGAGATTGAAAAACTTAGGCCACAATATAAAAAGATAAGGATGGTGTGATTTAAAAAAAGATTCACCTCTCACCACTTGCTGCAATTATACTGGTTTAACAGGTCATATTGTTCCCAAGAGACCTAAATGTACATAACCGTAACACATTTCGTTTTCTTTCCATTTTTTACAGAAAAACAATTCAAAATGTCACTTTTTGTGACTTCATAATTCCTTTGGTGGTTCATGTTTAGGGCACCAATTTTAGGCAACTTTAACTAGAATCTGGAAGCATTCAGTTCTATCCCAGGCATCAGGAAAAACATACCTCTTTCATCTGCTCTTTGAAAATTAACTGTTGATAAGATTGTCTATGCTGATTTTTAACACTAGAATTCTCCTGCCGAGTAGCTATGTCAGAGTAGTGTGAATAAATGTGCCCCTGAGCTTTCTGCCTGTCAGAATTGTGTGACCTCCTTCTGCTTCCCCTGCCACCAATGCATTTTGACAGAAAGAGAATTAAGCACTTTTTTTTTCATTTAAATAGCAAGGTGTAAAAAGCTGTTAGGATGCCTGGTCACTTCCTCAGATTCTAGTGATGTCTCACATTCCCATGATGTATGTTATTCAACCTGAATAAACCGATCTAACTTGTATCAGTACCTCAACAGGCTGAAAGTCTGCTATTTAGGGGTTATTTACTACATGTCAAGCTCTGTGCCAAATGCTTTACCTCAACTTTTTAAAAAATCTTTACTAATGAGGCCGCCGCTGTCACCTCCAGACTACAAATAAAAGCTCGGAGAGTGTCTGCATCTTGCCCAAAGACACACAGTAAGTGGAAGAGCCGGGATTCAAACCCCTACATTCTGAGTTACCGGTCTGGACAACAACTGCTGTGCTCGCAGGCTACTCTCTAAAGCTTTCTCCACCCCAAATAAAGTCCTTTCTTCTAAAACACTGAAAGCCCAATCTCCCAAGAATGCTTTTCTTTTTAAAAATTGATTTGCTGTATTATACATCACTACGTCCTCTCCTATATTTAAGCAATTATGTGTTTTTTAAAAGTCACACACAGGATTCAAAATATGACTCAGGCATTTATGCTGCGAGTATAATTAATAACTTCAGTTAATTGGCATCGCGATGCTGACTACTCCGTGTACTGGCTGCAAAATCACCAGGGATCCTCGGCAGCCTCGCCCTCGGCGCGGTGCTCCTGCGCCATCTAGAGGCTCCTCTCTGAAGTGACGCGGTGTCCAGGACCCACTGCCCGAGAAGCGCAGCGACCTCCGACCTCTGAAATCCATTCGGGAGCCTTCTTAAATTACCCAGCGCTGGGATATTCTTCTTCTTCCTCTTTCTTTAAAAACAAAGCTACTTTCTTCATAAATCTTTACACTTAACACTAACAAAGGCCAGCTGTAGCGAATAACATATGATGGTATTTTTACGAAAATGAGTTTAAGAATAGCAATCATGAGGAAAAAAATAGCTCATTAAAGTACTCGAGTATTGGCATTTTAGGAATATATGCACTACTTTGCATCGTGATCAATCACCAGATTATGGGAACAGTGATTCATCTCATGAATTTGCTCAATATTTGAATGTTCATAAAAGTTCCTAGATGTTTTCAAATACCAAAAAGAAATAAAGTAAAACAGCAAAACCTAATTCCCTAATCTTGCCTTTTATGAAAAATCCAGAAGAAAAATTGCGAGTGGAATTTTATTATTTCTGATTGCTCATCATAATAATGATAATAATAAGACAACTAGTGTTTAATTAGTTCCTACCGCATTTATAGAGTTTTATGTATTCCTGTTATTTCTAATCTTATAGCAATTAGAAAGTTATTAGAATCATCATTTGAAATACTAAGAAACTGAGGCTCAGATAAATGAAAAAAATGACAAATTACAAGTGGTAATGGATGATGCTGATATTTGACACAAAGACACAAAAATCCATCCATTCTCTTTTCACTACTTCATGTTAATTTGAAAATAATAGAGCTATTAATTATTTATCCAAAGTGACAAGTAGTAAGTTAATATCATTCATCTGAATATTTTGAGTTAGAATAACCAATGAAATGATCTAACTTGTTTAAAATTTAATTAAAAGTCATTGAAATAGAATAAACTTTAAAACTGAGTTTGCAATTTGACCTAATGCTGTGGCAGGTGACATTACTGAACCTGAAGAATATACCAGGTTGAAGACAATAGAGGACAGAAGAAGGATATGGAGAAAGCAGAGGTGAGCATAGATTGATAAAATGATTTTGTGGGATGTTCTTAAGCATATTTCAAAATAAGACAGGTAACCTGGTCCTAGATGAAAAGTTCAGCTTTCATGCCAATGGTCACAATTCTTCTATAGAGCAAGGAATTAGATGGTCTTAAAAATCACAGGACAACATCATAATGTCTTCTTCTGATATCACTTCTCTAGTTTCTTTTGGCTTCTCCAGAATCTATTATTAAAGCTTTCTACTGAAATTTATATTCTCTGACATTTTATTCTCTTAGAAACACTTCAACAAAAAAATGTGTCATGAATGGTGAATATTTATAGTCCTGGAAGATTTGTAATACAAATGTTTATAAATAATGACAAATTCTAATATATTTCTGTAGAAAATATATGTCCTATTACCTCAAGATAGAAAAAGGAATGATTATGAATACTTGGAGGGGTCTGTACAAAAGAGAGGGGGCATAATAATCTTTGCTGCATATAAGTGTTGGTACTTGGATATGTTTTACATTGTAAAAGTAGCATATGGGCATTATGATCTTAGAATGTTAAAACTAGGAGGGATGTAAATATCATCTATTCTAGTCAACATTACATTTTTCACAGATGAGAAAGCTTAGGCCCATAAAGATGAAAGGATTTGTCCAATACTCACAGCAAAATAAGGACAGATCCAAGTATATAGAATGTGGGTGTCCAAATCACCAGTCTTGGTGTATTGACAGATTGTACGATATGTACTATACACCCATATTTCTTCCTACTCACACACAGTGTAGGTAAATTTGATGAAGACCCAAATATCTGTCTTTGCCGGGCTATACCAGAAACATTAGGTGCTTAAAACAGTGCTCAGCACATAGTAGGCACTCACTGAATATAGGTTGAATGTGAAATGCCATTAAGAACATTTTCACCTGTTGGCATCTATTATATCCATCAGCGTAGAAGAGAATACAATGAAAAGGATGATAGCCAGAGGACAATTCGTGACAAGAAAATCTTCCATTTTTGTCTTTCATGTGGTGAAAATGGAGAGAGAATTTTAAATGTGTCATTAGCCACAATTCTAAAGTAACTTACAAACAAAAGAGAAAATGTTTGGCATCATAAATAAAGACAGCTGATTTAATAAAGCTGGTAGTTGCAAAATATACAAATTATCAGAATATGTATTAGCAGTTATGAAATTCAGTCATTTTATAGATAAATACTAGGGTAATAAAATTACATAAATTAAGTATATTCCCTGAGCTTTTCCAACCTTGACATCTAGACACAGTCAGTGGTAACTGGAAGGTTCTATGTGGCATTCTATTCTGAACAGCCCCCATATGGATTCATATTGCCTAAAGTTATGAGAGTTCAAAGAACACATCTAACATAAATTCAATAGGCCCACGCAAAATGTAATCATAGAGCTCAATCTCATTCATAAAAAGAGAAATGTGAATTAAGGGTCACACCATTTTTACCTATTATACTGTTAGAACTTAAAACTGTGAGGGCACTCTGTTGATCAGGCTGTGAGGAAGTAGCCACACTCATAAGTTACTGTAAAGATTACTTGTATAGAAGGTAATTTTTCAATATCAGTCAAATTGACACCTGCATATACTCGATGGCCCTGTAATTTCACTACTGGAGTTAATCCTACACACAGACGTGCACACATATGAAATAATAATAGTTAAATGTTTTTTATAGCTGATTGTTTATGATAGTGAAAGAATGGAAACAATCCAAGTTTCCATCTGTAGAGGAATGGTTACATAAATTGCCGTATTTTCATATAATTGAATATTTGAAGGAAAGCATAAGCAAACTTCCTGTGAACTACTGTGGAAGTACCCCCAAGAAAAATAGCTAATTGAAAAAAAGCAACACTACCTTTTGTGTAAAAAAGAGAAGAAAATACCAATTTTTTTGTATGTATATACAAACATATATGTGTGTGTGTGTGTGTGTGTGTGTGTATACATATATGTATGTATGTATCTATACACACATTGTTTTAATTCTGGAAGGGCACATAAGAGACTGACGACAGTGGTTAACCATGACTTGGGAACAATAGGAAATGGATAGATGCAGAGATGAGGACAGAGTGGAACGCAGGATTTTCACTGTGTAACTTTTTATTTTCTTTACAATATGAAATATTTGATCTTTAACCATTACAAAGAATGGGGTTGTAAGGCTGGACACAGTGGCTCACACCTGTAATCCCAGAACATAAGGAAGCCAAGGCGAGAGGATTGCCTGTACCCAGGAATTCGAAACCAGCCTAGGCAACATGGCAAGACTTCAGCCCTACAATAAACTAAAAAAACTAGCCGGGTGTGGCGGTGTGTGCCTCTAGTTCCAGCTACTTAGAATGCTGAGGCAGAAGAATCGCCTAAGCCCAGCAGGTTGAGGCTGCGGTGGCCATGAGTATGTCATTGCACTCCAGCCCTGGGTGACAGAGTGAGAGTCTGACTCAAAAAAAAGAAAGAGAACGAGAGCGGGAGAAAGAGAGAGAAAGATGAAAGAAAGAAGGAAGAAAGGAAAGGGAAGGAAAGGAAGAAAGAAAAGAAGGGGTGTGGTGGTGGCTGGAAGAGATGAACTATACAACCTAACATACTTAATAGAAACTTTGCCAGGGTGCTCAGAGTGCACACATGACATAATATCAGAATCTGGCCGAATTAAAACTTAACAGACCTGGAAAATGTTTATGCTCTCAGTAGACGACACACATGCCCTAGGCAGATGACGTGGAGTGGTGGTGCTTGCAAAAACTAAGATAAATGGGTATCTTCCCAAGAATTGATGTATATATGCTTTCATATATGCATAAAAGTCTAACTATAAAATTACATGTTGCAAATCCTAAGACCAATGTATTGTGAATCCATTTTTATTTAACTAAAAAGAAATAGTAATAACCTTACCAAAAAAAGAAAAAGAAAAACAAAGCAGCGTACATGATGATTTGTTGACAAATCATATTAACAATAACAATACTCTCAATTCTACACTTGGATACTGTAAATAATAAAATCATGTGAACAAAAGGATGAAATATGGAATAGCCACAAAAAATATGAAATACCTTGGCATCTTCCTAACCAGAGACGTGAAAGACCTTTACAATGAAAACTACAAAACACTGCTCAAAGAATTCAAAGATGACACAAACAAGTAGAAAAATATTCCATGCTCATGGATTGGAAGAATCAACATTGTTAAGATGTCCATTCTACCTAAGGCAATCTACAGATTTAATGCAATACCCATCAAATTGCCAGCAACATTCTTCTCAGACCTAGAAAAAACAACACAAGAATTCATATGGAAACAAAAACGACTGCAAATAGATAAAATAATCCTCAGCAAAAAAAACAAAACAGGAGGTATCACCTCCCAGACTTTAAACTTTATTATAAAGTTGCAATAATCAAAACAGCCTGGTAATGGTACAAGAATAGGCATATAAACCAGTGGAATAGAATTGAGATTCCAGAAGCAAACCTCAATTTCTCAACCAACTCATCTTCAACAAAGCCTCCACCACCAACCACTGGGGAAAAGAGAACCTATTCAGTAAATGGTGCTGGGAAAACTAGCTGACCACATGCAGAAGATTGAAACAGGACCCCTACCTATTCTCATACACAAAAATCAACTCTAAATGAATCAAAGACCTAAACGTGAAACCTCAAACTATAAGAACCTTAGAAAATGCAGGAGACACCCTTATGGAAATTGGAACTGGCAACCAATTCCTGATCAAAACCCCAAGTGCCCATGCCATAAGAGATAAGATAGACAAGTGGGACCTCATCAAACTGACAGCTTCTGCAAAGCAAAAGAAAT